>PVHP010000234.1:0-176028 GCA_004024765.1 Zapus hudsonius
CTTTCTCTCTGTATCTCTCTGCTTGAAAATGAATAAATAAAATATTTTTTAAAAAAGAATGGCTTTGGGCTGGAGAGATGGCTCGGCGGGTAAGGCACTTGCCTCCAGTGCCTAAGGCCCCAGGTTCAATTCCCCAGGACCCATATGAGCCAGACCCACAAGGTGGTGGCCCTGGTCTATTCTCTCTCTCTCTCTCTCTGTATATCTCTGATTGAAAATGAATAAATAAAATTAAAAAAAAAAAAGAAAACTCATTAAATTAAAAAAAAAAAAAAAAAAAAAAGAATGGCTTTGTGCTCCTAGCGAGGCTACTTTCATTTTGCATTAAATATGCTTTAAGATGTGTTCTCAGAATGTGTATAAAGTCTCTTTAAAAAATCAAATCTAGGCTGGGTGTGGTGGCACATGCCTTTAATCCCAGCACTCCAGAGAGAGAGGTAGGAGGATCACTGTTGAGTTAAAGGCCAACCTGAGGCTATATAGTGAGTTCCAGGTCAGTCTGGGCTATACTGAGACCCTACCTTAAAAACAAAACAAAAGAAAATAAAAATCAAATCTAGCATCCACTCCTGAGAGAATTTGATTGTATGTAGATTGAGGGTGAAAGGGATTCAAGCTAGTGTGTCTTGTGAAGCATCCTTCTAACAGCAGGGTAAAAATGGGATATAGTTAAATTTTTTTAACAATGGGATATAGTCTCATCCTTACTAGAAGATCTATGTTTAATAAAAAACACAAAAAAAGAAAAGAAAAGAAAAATGTGGGGATGTGGAGAAAGGGAAAATCTCATATGCAGTGCTGGGAATGCAAATTAATACACCATTATGGAAATCAGATAGCTATTCTACTATTGGGTAATATCCAGAAGAAGTGAAATCAGTATGTCAAAGAGACATAGAAATGGAATTCTGTCATATTTAGAAACATGGATGGAACCAGAGCCAGTATGTCAAGTGACATAGGCCCTCACAGAAAGACAAACAGAGAATGCTCTCAGTCATGTGTGGAAGCAAAAAGCTGATTTCAGAGAAATGGAAAGAATAGTGTTTACCACAACCTCAGAGGGGTTGGGGAGAGGGATGGAGATGGGTCAGTTTACAGATGAAAAATGTGGTAGGCCATGAGAAATAACTCCTATAACATAGTTATAGGACTATGGTTCTCAACATTTGGCTGAGTATTTCAAAATATCTTGTAGAGAGGATTTTGAATGCTTCCAAGATGAAGAGATGATAAATGCCTGAGGCAATGGATTTGGCAATTACACTGACATAATCATAATATACTATAAACATGTCAAAATATCATATTCCACTCCATAAGTATGTGACATTATTATGTACCAAGTATAAGTGAAAATATGTTTATTTTAAAGCACATGAGATTTTTATATAAATCTACTACAGCGCTGTGAAATTTTTATAAATTTTATGATGAGTCTAGGAAGGAATCAGAAATTATAAAGAAAAAAAAAAACCCAAACAACTTTTGCTCTCCAGGTAAGACTCTCTTGATGGAGGAGACACCAAGCTGGGCACTGCCTGCAATAGTCTTCCCAGCTCTGTAAGCCAACTCTCGGGAGCACTGAGGCTCTCGCAGGTAAACTTTTCATCTGAGAGAAAATTGAGAGTCAGCATTACTCCAGCCACACAGGGCGTTGTATAAAAGGTGATAGTGGAAGGAGAGAAAGGCTTATTGGGCTATTATCTTCATTTTTATTTTACTTTCCTAGGTTTTTTGTGTGTATGTGTTCATGTGTATGTGAATGTGTCTGTGGGGGTGCCTGTGCCCACATGTAGGGAGACCTGAGGACAACCTTGGCTGTCTCTTCTTAGGTGCCATCTCTCTTTTGTTTCCTATTGGCCCGGCAGTCACCAACTAGACTGAACTGGCTGGTCAGCTTTTACTTGGATTCTGGGATCAACCACAGGTCCTCAAGCTTGCCAGGCTGATGACCCAGTTTACTTTCTTAGCTTTTATTTATGAGTCAACACTGGTACCTTTACCTAACCTTAGTGTTTCATGCCTGTCATTCTCTTACATTCTGTAATGTTAACCAATGACTAATGAAATGCCATGACCGATGAAATGTACTAAGAAAATATTTATTGAAAAAATCTAGCAGAAATGTGAAAACTTTAATCTTTGAAATGAAGGGAAGCCTAGACAGTTTACTATGAAAGTAATGCTTCAATGTAATCATCTCTCAGACGATGGAGACCAGGTATCATACTTAGAACAGATAAATAATAAATATGCTAGAGTATTCCAAGTCTCTATGATGACATTGTGTCAGGTTCATACTTCCCCGTCAGGTGTTCATGACATATGACGTGAGTCTAACTGAACAACATTTCTGTGGACACATCAATGGAAAAGGTAAAGCCTACATAATTGTATCTTCGCTAATATTCCTTATTCAATGGCTTCTTTTTCATTGGGATTGTTTCTCAACTTTCTGTTCTAAAAGAATTTATGAACCCTTTGGAAAAAAGAAGCAGGTTGTCTGCTCCTTATCAGGAAGTTCATAATGACTGATTTTGAGTAAATTTTAAACTATAAAAATATAAATTTCACCTATATTGAAATTGGGAGAGAAATGGATTCATGATGCTCGTAACAAGTAGCTGATGTCATGAATCCTAGAGCAGGAATAAAAGTGGAAAGTGGAAAATCAAGACATGTGAGACTTGGCATTGTGGCTTGTGCTGTGATGCAAAGAAACAGAGCAGCTGCATGGAACTCTGTCGTCATGCTGTTTCAAATGAACAAAGATGAGAGAGCAAACCAGGCACAATCTTCTGATTACATTAGAACTTGATTGTTGTGTCCTTGAGGAAATTATAACCACTTCTAGGTAATCATGAAAGAATAAAAAAAAGTTCAGAAATTTTTTCATAGTTGACTCAATTTTTTTTCACCTTGCACATTCAAATTTCTTTTTTTTATTGTCCATAATGAGTTACATTGTTTAGTGGGCCAACAATGAGTTGTTATCCTCAATTCCTCATTGCCCTTTTTGAATGAACATTAAATTGATCATTAGTAGCTTTCTCCTAGCCAATGATTACAATCATTTACAATGATAACTTTATCCCCTATGTATTAGTTCTTGGGGGACTGCCATCAAAATATATGCAGTGTGTAGGAAGGACTACTCATATATGCAATTTTAAAAGAGGTTTTATTTTTTCATCTTTTGAATTTTAATAATATATTTTAATTATGATGTATATACACATATGCATGTACATAAGGTATACATATACTGCATATAATACTCACATGCCTCATGAACTTATTATGTAGGCGAGGTACTACAATGACACTTATTCCCTTATACTCTATATCAGTGTCATTCCTATTAGTTTAATGCCTTTGCCTTTCGTGACTTTTTGTTTGCTTGTTTAGACTCCACACATGAAAGAAAATGAGTGATATTTGTCCTCCTGAGCTTGGTTTATTCTGTTTAATGTGATGATATCCAGTTCCATCCATTTTTCTGCAAATGACAATATTTCTTTCCTTCCTTCCTTCCTTCACCAAAATCTAAGAATTGAATGTAAAATTATAAGATGAAAAACATGAATGCAGGAGCACAGATTTATTCTGTATGTTTCCAAGGTAAAAATAAGTCTTTGTAGTAACTAGACGGTTTAGAGATGGGAAAATGTGTTAGGAAGGCCACCAGCAGCTCATGGAAGAGAAAGTAGGAGCTTAAAAGCATGCAGTCATTTCACATTCTGTTCTGCTTTGACTATGAAATGTCTCCTAGGCTCATGTGTTTGAACATATGGTCCCTAGCTTGTGGTGCCGGTCTGGAAGGATGTGGAACCTTTACCAGGTAGAGCAGGTCTTGACAATTTATATCTTGGACTCACTTTCTGTCTGTTCTCTGCTTCCTGACTGAGGCTGCAATGAGGCCTCACGCTCTTGCCAGCATGAAGCTGCCCGCTGCTATGTCTGTGATGGAATGCACCCCCAGAAGTTGCTTCTTGTCAGGTTTTGGTCACAACAGAGAAGTGACTCATACAGAAAACTAGCACTGAGCAGGGAGGTGGGCTCCTGTGACAAACAAGACCATATTTAATCTTCAGTCCTTGGAACTGGTTTAAGATTTTGCACCAGCAGTCTTCAGAATCCCTCGAATGCTATATGGAAGATCAATGGGTCATTCATGTTGGACTTTGGAGAACAAGAATGCTTAGAGAGATGCAGATGATAGAAGCCCAGCTCATGATGTTTCAAAGGACACAAGGAGTCTCTCAGGAAGTGGACTAGAGGATGTTGATATACTATTCTAACAAAGAAAGTGGCTGAATTCTGCCTGTGTCCCTAGAACTTGAGTGAAGATAAATTCAAAGGCAATGAACTAATTTGTTTGGCAGGAGAAATTTAAAGATAGAACATTTGGGCTGTTCTATGATTACTGCTTACTGCTCTTACTCAGGTCTCCAGCGAGAGAAAGAACAGTATTTGGAGCAGAAAGATATGAAAAATATGACAAGAAAATGAGGCATGAGCTAGATTAACATTGCAGAGGATGAGAGTGTGAAGGCAGCTATAATTAGAGAAATTAGCACCACTGAACCTGTTGCTCTCTGCATTGGGACATAGGATAGGTTACCTGAAAGTAAGACCATATGCATGGAAAGGTCCAACTTGTTAAAAGTTGCTGCAACTGTGTCCAAGGGAGCCAGGCCACATGCCAAGCTGATGGCAGCACTTGGCAACACTGTCCATGTGGTACTAGGTTCTCAGCCATGAGAAATTCAAGAGTGGGGGTGTCATAGAGGCTTATGTCAAGGTTCCAGAAACCTGAGATCTGTCAGTATATATCAGAGACAGGTTTCCTGCAAGGAGGCTAAGAAAGGACATTGCAGAAAGCTGTGAAGATGAGGCCTAAACTGCAATGGAGATTCCAGGGTGTTGGAGATACCAGGATTTTGGGATGTCCACCGAGGAAAGCTGAAAACAGTGGAGCTGGTCCAAGAGGGGCTACTGATGTTGAAGGTGTCAGAGGGGTGGGCATCCCCAAGGCTGCTGAAACCCCAATAATTCCATCATGAATCCCAGATGTTTCTTGGAGTTGTACAATTCGGTATTTGCCCTATTGGGTTTAGGTCTTCTTTGGTCTGATAGTTCCCTGTTATGTCCTCATATTTTTCTTTGGAATGAAAATTCCCACTCTGTTTCACTGTATGTTGGAAATATGTAATGTTTTTCTATTTTATAAGGCTCATAAGTAAGAGATTACCTTGTGTCTCAGAGGAAACTTTGGATTTTGAGCAGCATTGGGACCACTAAAGACTAAGAAGTTTCTGCTGAAGTTGGAGTGAAAGCTTTTTGCATTATAAGATGGCCATGAGCCTATGGGGGCCAGGGGCAGAGTGTTAGGCTTTGAAGGTTCCCATAAGCTCATGTGTTTGAATATTTGATCCCAAGCTGGGGTGACACTATGTTGGATGGTTGTGGAAACTTTAGAAAGTGGGCCCTTAAAGGAGTTAGTAAGTCACTGGGATGGAGCTTTGAAGTATTATAGCCCAGTCCCACTTCCTGACGGCTCTCTGCTTCCTGACTGTGGACACAATTTGAGTAGCTACCTCATGTTCCTGCCAACATGGTGCTGCTAGCTGCCATGCCTTTCTTGCAAAACGGACTGCATCCTCTTCAGCTAAATCCAGTATCAGCTCTTCCTTAAATCCGTTGATGTCAGGTATTTACTCACAGCAGTGAGAAAAGCAAATAATATATTTACTAAAAACAGTTACTATTATTGATACTTTATAGATTAAGAAATGAGGCCCCCCAAAAGTTTAGTAAATTGCCCAAAGTCATAGAGCAAGACAAGGCAGAGTTAGGATGACATTGTAGTTAAAGGACCCGGTTTTGTTCTCGATAGCTGCTCTTCCTCACGCTTCAGACACCAGCTGAAAAGCTCCTTCCTGAATGCTGATCTAGCCCATCGTTCTGAGGCAGGGATCCTAAAAGTCTCTGTCAAAATGTCACTGTTGTCAGTAACTTCTTAGCAATTATGATTGCTTAGCTTTCTTTCTATTTTTCAATGAACAGACTTCGATTCACAACTTGTCTACACTTTTAATTGTTACTTTTGGCACCTTGTCCTCATTTTCTTTTCACTTCTGGCACCATCATACCAATGCGAGCCTTGTCTGCATTTGTTCCATAGGTAAACTGGTACTGCAAGGCTGGATGAGAAAAACCACTTTGGACATGTTTGTACTGCAGTGTAATCATATTATATTTGGGAGAATTAATTTAGAAAAAATATGAAGAGTACATGTTACTTAGTCTCACAATCGCTGCCCACCCCAAAAGGGGATGAGAGCTGGGGAGATGTCTCAGCAGTTCAAGGTGCTCACTCAGAAAACCTGCTGGCCTGGGTTTGCTTCCTCAGCACTCATGTTAAAGTCAGATGTGCAAAGTGATGCAGGCATCTGGTGTTTATATGCAGTGTCAAGAGGCTCTGGCACCTGCATATTCTTTCCTTTTTCTCTGTTTGAAAGTAAATAAACAAAAATTTCTAGGGAGAAAGACAATGAATGATCTGTGAAAATCAAGGTAAATTATCCAAGTTACTAATTATGATTTCCTCTATCAGGTTAATTTTTACTTATATGCTTTATTCGCTTGATGTTTTCTTAGCTACATGCTAAAGGTCACTCTAAGCTTCAGAATTCATATATATGTATATGTATATATATATACACATACATACATACATAATATTATATTAGGTATTTTGAAAGTAATTTATCATTTACCTTGAAATCTAATGGAGTAATATAGAGCACAGAAGTGATCTCTGGACTGCCCAGCATTCCTTCACTGTCGTTTTACATTTCTTTTGTAGAATTTTACCTACTTTCCAAGTCTGTATATTTGCTTAGGACTTATACTAGCTTGAGGAATGGGCATGCAACCTATACATTAAACCGCAAGAGCCTTCTAGTCTCTAGCTGCAGACTTTCCATCTTATAAAATTAGAAGCTAGTATAAAATTATGACTATTGAGAGAAAGCAAAGATTTGTTTTTCTGGTATTCAACTCAGAATTATAAATTTTAACTTTAAAGTTGGTTGAAGCTTTAGGAAATTGGTATAATTACAATATATTTCCTGGAATTACTTGAAGGTGACATAGAAATAATCTAATCAGCTCTCCATTCTTTGTAAGTGCAAATAACTTGCCCATATTGAGCTGGTAATTTAGTGGCAGAGTAGAGTAGAAATCAGGCTTCCTAGTTTTCATTCAGCTGCTCTGCTTAACTGTTATTTTCCCCCAGTTCTTCTTGAATTAATAGAGACTGTGTCTGGGGGTGCTAGGAAGGTTTGTTTGGTTCAGAAGGATAGCAGAAGAGATTAAGAAATGCGCAGGTGAGATACACAGAGACAGGACAGAGACTGAAAGTGTGATGCTGTAAGCCAGGTCAGGGTGAGGAACAGAGCATCCATCCCTAGGACAGCAAGGCTTGAACTGATTCCAACTCTCATTGTCCAGAAACTTAAAAAGAACAAGCTGGCCAACATTTCTGTCCAAGTGCTGTCTTCCTGAGAGGTTAAAGCTCTTGACGCCTTTCAGTGAGCCACTGCTGGTCACTGGTCATGCTGTCCAGCATTTATAAGCTGCCTTTTCTTTGAATTACTAAAAATAGCTTTTTTTCAAAAAGGAAGTGTTAGTAACATTTCTTTGATATTAGCTGTGTGCTTTCTGCAAAGTGAAGAGTAGGAAAGGACAGGGCATTCCTTTGTGTGTGATTCAATTGTACTTCTTAGTTACATTGTGTCGGTCATGTTTTCAGGAAAGGAGATTAGTACAGAGGTACTACCAATAGTGTGGAATGCTGCCTTATAGCCTCGGACAAAATAAAACCGAACACTTTAAAGAGGAAGGCATTCATTTAAAAAAGGCAAAAGGTCTGCTACTTAAATGGGGTTAGACAAAGACAACCTACAGCTATTCTAGGGGCAGAGTGAGTATTGTGGGGAAATGAAAGAGAAATCTGGACATTCACAAAGTGATCCCCATAGGGACACCTTCAAGAGAATTCATAAACTAGCAGTGAAAGAGAACTTAGTGATAAGGATCATCATTCCTTGATGTAGTGGTGAATATTTAAGAGGAAGTCCTTTAAAATATTTGGGCATAAGTTGAAAAACTGATTTATCTTTTGAGAGACAAGATACATGGGGAAGGATGAAGAGATAAAAAGGTGAGATTAAGTTTCAGTGCTACATTCTCAAATAAATCCAAGGAGTATACATGGATTAGAGCTAGAACTGGAAGTCTGACCCAAATAGCACAGAAAGATAGGGTATATTTATGATCAACTTGGATTAAAAGTTAATTAAAAAATGTGTGGGGTTTGTTAATGAAATCTACTTGTTTTTTTATTTTTTATGTATTTATTGTGTGTATGTGTGTTTGAGTGTTTGTGTGTGCATGCCAGTCTTTTATTATCGCAAACTAATGCCCATCTGGCTTTATATGAGTGTGTCTAGGCAATTGAACTTGGGCTAGCAGGTTTTCCAAGCAAACGCCTTTAACTGCTGAGCCACATGAAATGTACTTCTTGAACTTGAATGGAGATGTTGACCCAAATTGATCAGATAATACACATAGTTTCTTCATGATGGCACTCTATACTGATAAGTAATTAAGTAATGGGAATTATTGAAAAAATAGTACAAACTCATATTTCTTCATAGGTAGTTCAGTGGAATTATAAATGTTATACCAATACTAAAAAGATTTATAAAAATAAATCTTGTAAACATGTAGAATAAATCTGTGCTCCTGCATTCATACTTTTCATATTATAATTCTACATTCAATTCTTAGATTTCGGTTAAGAATATGATTAAATAATGATTTAAAATTCCCCCATGACTTACTATAAACAACTTAAACATAATATTTTATTCTAAAATAAAATGGCCAGTAAGAAACTTAATCTATAATATTATTAAAAGAGGCTATCAGTTCCTCATTTGTAGATTAATATTAGTAGTGTTATTATAACAAAAAATTTAATATAAATACAAACTGACTAAAGGTAGACAGGCTGGTCCCAAATTCATATTTGATTGGTCCAACATTTTATCACTGGTCAGAATCCCTGAGTGTCCTAACTACTACTTTTATATATACATTCTAGTTATTTCCCTTCCTGTGTCTTCTTTCTGGAACTGTCTTTTCTACTTCTTTGTTTTTTAATTCCATTCTATTGTCATATCTGAAATACAGCGCATCCTTATTGTACTAGCAATGAAACCCTAATCACATACATTCCAACCAATTAGTGGACCTGGTTATCTGAGGAATGAGAATACTTCAGATATTATACATTAGATTCCAGGTCTGTGTTGACACAGCAGAAATCTGTCAATCCTCCTCAGAGCTTCTCTTCATAGAACAGCATCCTGGATCTTCTTTAGCAAGTATTACTAAGGAAGCATAAAAGGAAGACCAAGAAGAAGGATGGGAAATAAATAAAGCTGTTGACAGGATGAGCTCTGTTATTCTCATCTCATTACTGGAGCAAGAAAAAGGCATTTTCAATGAGGCACTGAACTCTTATTACATTTTCCCCCTAAACTATTTTATACTGAGGGTTGAAGGAGTGTTTCCTATGGTCCTCATAGCAAGTTGTCATGATTCTATAATTGTTTGTCAGTGGTTTTCTGTTCTTTTTCTTACTTGGTAAAACAGATTTTCTTTTTTTTTCTTTTTTTTGAGGTAGGGTCTTACTATGTAGCCCAGTTTGGCCTTGAAATCATGATCCTCAGGTTTCAGTGTCCCAAATTCTGGGATTGTTGGTTCTTGGCCACTATACCCAGTTCTAGATTTGTAACATCATTAAATGTGTACAGATAGAGAAATTCTTGTAAAGAAGAATAAGGTGAGAGGATTATCTAGGTAGCTACCACAACTTCTAAAGCTATGAAATGGTTTGTATGGCGCAGAATTCTATAAAATGACCAGTAGACTAGATTGCAAAGTATAGACACATGCACATTCGCACACACACATACACACACACATGCACACACACACATGCACACACACAGGTGCATCATTTATAATGGACATAATTACATATCAGGCAGAGTGGACTTTCAGCTAATACTGAGAGATTATGAGGAGAGATTATGATACACTATTAAAATAAATAATTTAGGACTCCGATGTTTATGTACAATTAAAAGTAAACTCTGTAGAGCTGGGGAGAGAGCTCAGTCAGTAAAGTGCTTGTCTTGCAAGCACAAAGACCTGAGCTTGACCCCCAGAATGCACATAGAAATGTCAAGTGTAGCAGCACACACCTGTAATCCCAGTGCTAGGGAGGTAGAGACAGGAGAATCCCTGGGACTAGCCTAATTAGTGAGATTTGAGGAATGACAAGTTGGCCTCTGGTCTCCACAAGCATCTGCACACACAGGAAGGTGTGTTTGCACACACATGTGCCCTCACACATGCAACATGCGTGCATATCACACATATATGTAAAAAAAAGAGAGGAAACTGTGTGGGTTAACATAGGAGGTAAAATTATTTTAAAATTAGAATACAAAGAGGACCAAGTTTTTATTTGGACAGGAAGGATTTCTTAAGCCAGAAAAACTAATAATCTATCAAGAAATATTTTAATATATTTCTTGCACTAAAACTAGAAACTTTCATTGATACTAACCCATAAAAAATAGAGAGACAAGTCACAAGCTGGAAAATAATTTCTGCAGCATCAATGAAGAAAGCACTGATCTCAAATTGAATATGATCACAGTACCTTTTATTCATGTATGAAGATGTAACAATAATATATTTTATTGTATGTAATCTATATAACAAAAAGGAAAACATATATCAAAAAGAGAAAGATCAACATAAACATAACTGAAAAAATATAGAAATGAGCAAAAATTGAATATGATTATCAGGGAAAAGCTCACCAGGACAGTCAGCACATAGAACAGCATGAAGGTTCATTAGTTACAAAGGGAATAGAGATTAAAAAGATAATTTAATTTCATGTGCTCGAACATGTGGGAGGGTGTGAGGAAGCCTAGATGTTTGCATCACTTTTTTGCATCTCACTTACCTAGATGGTTGGAGAATTGAACCTAGGCCAGCAGGCTTTGCAAGAAAGTGCATTTAAATGCTGAGTCATCTTCTCAGCTTGCAAATGGAGATGTTTAAACCATAAGGAGATACTGTATCAGACCACGATTAGTACAAAATCCTGATTCTATGATTCCAAGTATTTCTGGGATCTCTTTCACACCTTTGGTGAGTTAGAATTTGCACAGGCTCTCCTGACCTTGTAAATATCAAGATGTGCGTATTCTTTCCCCAGCAGCTCTGGAGGTTTTGTCTAGTACATGTCAGTATACGCATGGGAGAATACTCAGAGCACCATTGTAAGACTAGGAAGCCAGGTTACTGCAATGCCGACTAGGTGCATACATCAACTGCATTGCTTTCCTTACTGGTAATCTCTCACAGCACTGATGAACGCCTTCTCATGCTGTACGTATATAAAGAAGCTATAAACATATGGTAAAATGAAAGGATAAAGGGAGAGAGTGGAAATAAGAGGATGATTTTTCCTGGGGTTGGGGGTAGGTAGTGATCTAGGGAGATCCATGCACAGTATCACTGTGTCAAATTAACATTTCCCTGGGACTGGATGTCAGCTAGATGGGTGTTCTTTACACTTTTCACTGAAGCAAAGTTGACATTACAGGACAATATTGCTCACCTAGACTGTTTTCAACCACAATTGGAGCCTTGGGGCATTGTCTTAAAAATATAAATAGAGAACAATTGAAAATAAAATGACCAAGTCTGACTCATTAGGACATGAAGCATGACCAGGCAACACCTATGGTGTGCTTGCTGTCTCTGTCTTACTTTAAAGGTAAGCATTTCCTATGAGAACTAGGTAGCTTTTATTTATGTACTTAAATGAATAATAAATGGTATTCACTGTGGGAAGAGATTATGCATTTCTTGTATCCTTTTTGTATCTTACATGATATAAATGAATATTTTTGTATGAATGCATAAATCTAACAGAACTCCTTTAAAACAACTGTTAAGTGTGCCTTAATCTAGATATCATCAATCCTATTTTTAAAAACAAAAGAAGGCCCATGACTTATTATAGCACTGATATGTCTTCTATTAGTCTCTTGATTTCATTAGGTATATCCAAATGTAACTCAAAATTTACTCTAGGTCAAGTGTGTGTGTGTGTGTGTTAGGAAAGGGCTGTGCAAGCTCTGGTACCCAAAAGTTCACAAAGGCACCCAGAAAAGGTAATTATTACAAAGGTAATAATGATAGAAAGCTATGGCAAAACAAAATCTCTCTCTCTCTCTCTCTCTCTCTCTCTCTCTCTCTCTCTCTCTCTCTCTCTCTCTCTCTCTCTCTCTCTCTTGAATACACACCAACCCTAAAAGTCTCAGGCTTATAGTTTGACAAGGAATTTTCTGTCTGTGCACACTCTTGCCTACAATGCAGAGGAAGTAGGAAAAGCCAATCTGTGTACTAGAAACTGTTTTCTAATAGTGGAGTCTATTATATCTTGGTGTAACCTCAACAGGAAGATATGGAGGCTATATAAAAATAAAGATTTAAAAAATCCCAATGTAAATTGTGGCTTAAATCACAAACAACATGAATGTAGGTAGCAGATGAATGTCAGGATTTTGAAAACATTACCAGGGTTATAACAACTGTCAAAAATGTATGTATGTAAGAGAAAACCTTCTAATTTACTGCTGTGTGTTGGAAAGGGTAGTTTCAAAGAATCATTGCTTGCTTTCCACAAAAAAATCAATATAATCTTCAAGAATATGGCTTTATAAGTAACCAGTGTGAGACAGGATGATATGGCAATGAGAAGCCGTAGGCAGGCGTAAGTCTGTGGCAATTAGTTTGCCTAGCTGAGTTTCTACTTGAAGAAAACCTTGAAGAATATTTTGAATTTCCACGGTGAATTGAGTTCTGTTAGCAAGCACACAGTAGGTAGATGCAATGCCTGCTGTTGTGCTACTTAGAGTCCAGGGCTGAACTCCCTGGGTTTTGTCTGCAATTCATTTGTGTACACAGATAACCATCATCTCATTTGCAGAAAGAAAAGGAAAAAAAAAGTTGATTGCAGAGTCCACTGTCGAGTCCTCATCAGAATGGGGCAATCCTTTGAGATTTTCATTTCCTTCCTTCATAAAAGGGGACCAAGTTTAAGTGTGTTTCTGGTATTTAATTTAAAAATGCCAGTCATTCTATTGTTTGCTATGAAATCCTTTTAATAAAAAAATGGTTTCTTTATCCTCAGACACTTTCCATGCATGAGGTAATGAACTCTTTAGGATTTCAGAAGTACACTTCACTCTAATCCCCTAAGTGTTTCTGTTTCACAGAATTCAGTACATATTTTACTCTACATCCCCAGAGAATTGGTGAAGTTGGTGCTTTCCCTTGGAAAGCTATGGAAACCTTTCAGTTGTGAGAATAGCCTAATGAAAGCAACCTCTCCCGCCTTCCAGCCTGTGCAATCTCGTCTGGAACGAGTATCTTGCAGCCTCAGTGTGTGTTTGGGGCTATTTGGATGGAAATAGAGAAGTCTGTGAGCAAGGAAGGCCCATCCCGGAGGTGCTGGCACTGCCCAGCTATAAACAAGGCTGGGTTTCAACTGTTAGCTCTATGATCAACTTGGATGTCCGAGCGTCTTGAACATTTATAAAAGGGGACAAACTGTGTTGAATGCCACTTTGCTGGAATGACTGGAGAGCAGCTGACTATAAGGACATCTGGCTCATCATCCCCGTCATGCAAGGGAAAGGCGACTGTCTACATAAATTATCTGGGCTTAGTTCTAAGATCTATCTACTTACTCATTTAAACCTACACTTAAATTTCCTTTCTTTTTGTGTGTCATAGCTGAATTATAAAAGTGGTTTCTAATATGTCTCTTTTCTTTGGGTTTTGTTCCTCCAACTTTGTGTACAGAACACGGGTTTCTTTAGAACATCAGTGTGACCTCCATCATTTTGTTTTCTGACATGGGATTGTCTTCCTACAATGAGAAGTATAATATTCACACTTCTCATTAGGACATGAGCTTTTCCCATTGTTGGTCCATCCTCATGCCATCCCTTTCCTCACTTCTTCTAGTGCAATCCCCAGGGAGATGGACCTTGGGCAGGTCCTTGATACTTTCATGTTTTGCTGGTGCCTGAATCCCTTCACATCGCTCTCTGCTTAGACATGGGCATCATTTTCTCACTGGTCATCCCCAGAGTCTGTCACGCTGACTTCTCTGTACCAGTTGTCTGTCATATCACTATGAATGTCTCACAGTACTGTAATTATATATGCCTTCCTGTGTCCACACTTCTACTCTGAGCTCCTTACCGGAAGGCAATGTCACATTTATTTTTAGAGCTTGCCAGAGCCGAGCTAGCTTTCATCTAGCTAGGAGGAATGCATCACAGTATAACAGGAGAAGAGGGGGTGATTAGGGTATCCATAACCTCCTACCCCATGGAATGATCCAGTTTGCCCACAGAGGAGGATACCCAGCTGATTGGGGACAGGGAGGAGGGAAATTGGGGAAATGGGGCACCGACACATTATTTGCTCATTCAGTGTATCTAACTATGGGTAATAAAGATTTTTTAAAAAGCTGAATTGAGTATAAGAAAAATTTAAAAACTGTATTTAATCATGTTGTATGAGAATATCACAATCAATGTTATATTCATAAGGATGAGAACACAGGGTGCCAATTTAATCTTTATCTCCTGTGTGTATAAAGTTATAAATTTAAGGACCATGATAAGTGTCTGATGATAGTGTTTGTACGATTTTTTAAAAAAAGAAACAAATATTGCAGTACTAAAAATTCTTTTTAATTTCAGTAAATTATGTTTAATAAGAACATCTGATATTCTGTCAGGACGTTCATTATCCTCCATGTTCCCACAATCACCTTCTCAGTTTTTCTTATGTGTTACCACCTGAAGTCATTTCTGTTCTGTTATTCCTCTGCTATTACACCAATGATGCTGTCCACTTGATTTAGAAAACGAATACTTCATG
The DNA here is from genome assembly GCA_004024765.1 of Zapus hudsonius. Taxonomy (NCBI): domain Eukaryota; kingdom Metazoa; phylum Chordata; class Mammalia; order Rodentia; family Dipodidae; genus Zapus; species Zapus hudsonius. The sequence goes on from PVHP010000234.1 coordinate 15,130, forward strand.
TTATATTTATTAATGTGTGTGTGGGGTGCACATGCCATAGCACATGTGTGGAGGTCTGAAGAGAACTGTGAGGTATCCTCCAAATTTTTTGAAGCAGAGTCTCTTGCAAATGAAGTCAGACTCTCTGGCCCTGAAGCTTCCGATTCTCCTGGCTCTGCCGCCCATTGTTGCAGGTGCTTTGGGATCAAAGAAACACGGGCCACTCTGCATCTGCTGTTTTGTGGTGATATTGAACCCAGGCTGGCAGGTTTTGCAAGCAAACATGCTTGATGGCTGAGCCATCTTCCTAACCCCACTCCAACTTATTTTTAAAATAAAAAAGTCATTCAACTGACACATACTGGATAGACACCTGATACGAGGGACATGCAAAGAGGGAAAAAAGAAGCTAACATGCTATCAACAAGCCATGGGATGATGGCTGAGCTGACATCCTGGCAGGAGATGAACCACCCCCAGTCTATCATCTAGGCTCCAAATGAAGCTTATGAAAAAGTGGTGTGATAAACAAGAGACCTATCACCACAGCAGGGCAGATAACCCAGGATAGTTCAATGAGACAGACACCAGGAATATCCAACACAACCCAAAGCAGAAGTCCAGAGATCTTAAGATCTCAACAATAAAGCAGGCTTAAAACTCACCTACCATGACTCAGAGAACTGAGTAGAAGAGGGGGCGGAAAGAGTGTAAGAGCCATGGTGGGAGAGAATATCCAGAGACATTGCCCCCCTCAGCAACAAAACACAAGGGGGGACTGGCTATCTCTTAGGCTATTCATAAGCCCCTACCCCATGGACTGATCCAGTATGTCCACCAGGGAACAGGGAGGAGAGAAATCGGGTATACCATCATATATATATATATATATATATATATATATATATATATATATATATATATAAAGGATGGACATGCTCTGATTGTATAGATCATCATCTCCACTCCTGCTCCAAAACCCATGTGTGAGAAAAACATATACTTTCAGAACTATATTCATGCCTTAAAATAAGAAGGGATTAGAAATTATGAGAACTCTCTGGAAGATAAATAGAGGGATTATGTTTAAATTTGAGGCTCAAAACAATAGAGGAAGAAGGGGGATGGGAAGATGGCTCAGCCATTGACAAGCTGAGGGAGGGAAGAAGCAGGCGGACTAGACCTGATTATTTCTCAGATAAACTTAGTAGTTTGAGATTCTTTAAAACCGACAAAGGATCAAAGTATTCTTTTTTAAGAAGTTCAGAAAAAGGAATAATATAGAAGAAGGAAGTCAGAGATCTAAGTGGGCTTAATTCAAGGTACGTTTAAAAAAATTAAAAGCCATTGAATTTATTTGGTCTTTTTTTTAAATCTCAGAATATTTCTCATCGTATGCAGCTCACATTAAGTGCTTTACACAGATCCTATCATCCATATGACTTGGAGTTTCTTTCTTTAAGGCTAATTTTTTTCTTTTTCTATAAATATTCTCTGCTAGAGATAATGAAATTGAGGGTTAAAATGGTTAAATTATCGAATACAAATACATATTCCTCTCCCATTTTTATTCTCTATTTATATAGGTAAATCTATTTATACCCATTTCTCTTTCTTCCCTCATTTATAAGGTATCATGTGTTTGTGTATTACATATATATTTCAGTCATTTCACTGCATATTCTCATTTAATTGTCAGTTGTAGTCATCTTTCTCATTGCTGCTCAGAAAAGAACCTGACCAAAAGCTGCTTGTGGAAGAATGGGTTCATTTTGACTTATGGACTCAAGGGGAGCCTCTACCAAGGCAGGGAAAATGATGGCATGAGCAGAGGGTGGACATCATCTCCTGGCCACCATCAAGTGGACACCACAGCAGGGGAGTGTGCCAAACAGGACAAAGGGAAGCTGGCTATAAAACTCATGAGCCTGCCCCCAACAGCACACCTCCAACAAGGTTCTAATTCCAAAACTGCCATCAGCTGGTGGGATCCAGCATTCAGAACACATTCATTTGTGGGGGGACACCTGGATCAAACCACTATATTGTCTCAGCTAATCATATGGAACATATATTACGATATTATTTTTGTATAGATGTGGGATCTGAACTTAGAAAAGTCACACAAGTATTGAGTTATGAAGTAATTTAAGCCCATTTAAGGCTAATTCTAAAAATAGTTATAATTTCTCCTTAGTGATAAAAGTAGACTTCCAATTTGTTGGCAATAAAGTTTGAAGGAACGTTCTTGATCATTTTCTTTATTTTTTCATTGTCTCCCTCTAGGCACTCCCATCCGGAGCTGATTCCCATGACTCCAGGCTCCGCATCTGCAGGTGTGTGCTTCTGTAATATGCATATGCCTCAAAACTTAACTTCAGGATTAGGGCACCATAATATCCTATACCAACTTTACCCCCTCTTCTGTTTTCCTCATTTATAAAGTGATGCATTCTCCATCTGCTAGCTCAAATTCAAAAAGGAAGATAAACTGATGATTCCCAATTCCTTTATTCCTATAACTAGACCATCAAAGATCATGTCTTCTTTGTCTAAAAAAAAAAAAAACACAAGCTGGATTTATTGGCTTTTCTTGCCCATCAACTATCTAGATCATCACTTTTTTTTTCATCTGGATTAATGCAACCACTTCCTGCACTTTTCTCTGTGTCTTTACCCAACTGTACTATCTAATTTCCAAACAGCAGCCAAAGTAATACTTTATCTATTTTAAACATATTTATTTATTTTATGAGGGAGAGGAGAAGAGAGGAAAGAGAGGGAGAGAGAGAGAGAGAGAGAGAGAGAGAGAGAGAGAGAGAGAGAGAGAGAGAGAGAGAGAGAGAGAGAGAGAATGGTGTGTCAGGGCCTTTTGCCACTGCAAACAACTTCAGATGCATTTGCCACTGTGTACATCTGAGTTTATGTGTGTCCTGGGGAATCAAATTCAGGCCATCAGGCATGCAAATAAGCACATTTAACTGCTGAGCCATCTCCCCAGCCTCGAAGTAATATTTTAAAAACAGTTGTATTTTGAAGTTTAATTTTGCTATTCCCCTCTTAAATACCTTTAATATCTTTCCTTGGACTTGGAAAAAAATCCACTAGTGTTAAGATTTTTCAAGACCTTTGATGATCTTTTCCTGAATTCTAGTTTGCTTTCTGTAAATTACTCTCCAATGGACTCTGATTTCTTTGGCTGTCTTTCCTGAGTACATTTGGATTGTCCATGTATACCTTCTCTTTGTGCAGATGAGTAAATACTCTGGAACCAGGCTGCCTTAAGGTGATGACCATCTCCAGATTCCATAAACCGATGAGAACACATTTGACCATTTTCTTGTTCTAGTTCCTTTATATGTAAAATGATGATTGTTGTGATTCCTAACTCATGCTATTGGAAAAAATTTCCAATACATTAGCATAGAAATGCCACTGGAATATTGGTAGTGATTGCTTTAGGTCATGAGGACTTTACAGCAATGTTAGTTCTTTCAGTCCATGGACAAGGGATGTTTTTCCTTTTATTGTGTAAGCCTTAATTTCTTCCATCAATGTTTTATAATTTTTAGTGCATAATTCTTTTGTCTTGTTTAGGTTTGTTGTTAACATTTTGATGTCGTTATAAATAGGACTACTTCCTTAATTTCCTTCTCACATCATTTGTTGTGTTGAAAGCCAACGGAAGTACACTGAAACATCACTCTGTTTATGTCACACAAATGTAGATCTTCACGTGAACACAAAACACATTGACCAGTGGAAACTCTGCTGGTCCTCTGGGCCATTGGAAGGGAAAGAACAGAAACTTGGAGTCCTTTTCATTTTCACTTGGAGTAAGAGATTGTATTAATTTCTCTTCATATCAAATAAAATGATATTCCATTTTTTTCTAACTAAAACATTTTTTGGGGACTTCCCTTAGGGAATCAGTTTTCTTTTCAAATTTTCAACTGCATCATTCTTAGGTTTACAGTTTTGTGAAAAGAATTTAGAACTCTTTATTTCGAAGGAAGAAAGACATTTTTGAATGATTATGAACTTCCTGGCTTTGCAAAGGCTCAAGAGCGTTCAGAATATCCTCCAGTTACTCACAACTGTGTCCTTGGAAATGCACTATTCTTCTGATGGGTGCTTGCAAGCTTCAGATCTCTCTCATCAGGTTAATGAGAAGTAAAGGCAATATGCAGGGCATGTTAGTTTTCATTTGTTTGTAGAAGAAAGGAGAAATATTATATACTCTTGACAATTTCACTCTACAAGAGCACGTATTCATCTACATACAAGTGGGGAAGTGGAACAAGGGGATGCCAATGATGTGTATCTATAATTTAAAAAATTTCCTCTCTTTAAAGGAAGAGCTATTCTTGTTCAGAATTTTCCATTAACCATGTAGAAGTCAACTGTTGGCCTTTAGTGGTTTCAGTTCCTTTGCCAGACAATTCAGATGGGCTTCTATATACTGAAGTCTTAAACATGAATGAAATATGATTGTGTTTTTACTTGAAGTTTAAAATTATTTAGAGTTCTAGTAATAATCTCAAAACATGCCAAAGCTCTCTTTAATTCTCTGATGTCTGAACACCATTTAATTGCTGTTGTCTTATTAAGTAAATCCATTTTTATTTTAAGTTCAATCTGATATTTCTTACTAGGCCAAGATTGCTAATAATCCTTTTATACTTGAAATATAAGCTCCATTTACATTATAGTACATTTTAAAAAACAAGCTTTACATAGCACATTCCTCTTTGGGTACTGCTTCTTATAGAGTGTTTCATTCCTCCTAGGGCAAATCTCTGACTTTAAGAATCTGGTCCTCCAACCAAACTCCACCAAGGGGACCTGATTTGACAGGGGGGCACCAAAGAAGGAGACAATCCACCTCAAACTCACCATTTAGAGCCCTGACACAATCTCTAAGGAAGTGGGATGATTAGCAAAAGATCTATTCCCACAGCAAGGCAGATAACCTAGGGAAGAATAATGGAGAGAGGCACCAAGGGTGCCCAAAATCAAAAAACTAAAAAACAACGACAACAACAACAACAACAACAAAAAAAAAAAAAACCATTGAACAAAGAAGCAAACTGACTTGACTGTCAACTTAACTTGGCAAAGAGGCAGAGTCAGGGGTTTGGAAGTGTGTATGTTTGTATGCATGTCTGTCTGTCTGTCTGTCTGTATGTATGTATGTATGTATGTATGTTTCATTTTTGTGTGATATTTGATGGAATACCACATAATAATTTCAAATTTCAAGAGAAAATATGATCATATTTTCCCAAAGATTTAATTTGAATAACAACCACCTCTTAGAACAAAAATAAATACATCTAAAGCATTTCAGCTCTAAATCCTTTACCTTAAATATTTATTCCTTTGATTCATTAGCCTGTACTTATGTTTAAGTTTTAGTCATTGCTTTGATCATATAGCTTGTCTTTTGCACTTGAAAGACAGATGCATAAAGCAAGATGCCTCATGCTGAGGAAGGTCAGAGATTTGGGGAACTCAAGTGAGAACAAACAGGAATCGCCCAGCACAGTTCAGCAGGTGGATGAGGGCACAGATGCCAGATACCGAGATGGGGCTTCATTAAGTGAAAACTGCAGCAATATTTTGTTCGTCAAGTATTTAGCAATTCAAAAATATTTTAATCTTAGTCTTCCTATTTTTACCTCCACTGAGTGGGAGATGGCATCCTGACAGGCCATAGCAACAAGGCGGAGGAGAAGAAGCCAAGGAAAACACACCCACGAAAGAAAGCAAGGCACACAGCTTGCTTGGGGAATGGCATGCAGCGTGTGTGTGTGTGTGTGTGTGTGTGTGTGTGTGTGTGTGTGTGTGCGTGCTCCAGGGCAGCCTTCTAAGGCATGTGGGCTCAGTGGCTGTTGAGCAAGGGAAGTAGGTCAGAAGATTCCCGTGTGCAATGGAGTTTATATTTCCTGAACGTGGGCCTGCCTTTTCTACATTGGATTGTTAGGGGGTCCTCAAAGCCAATGGAGTTGACATTTTTTCATGGTATAGGCCTGGCTTTCAGACACTGGAGTAATAGGGCATCCATACAGCCTCAGCCTAAGCATATTGCATCTTTATGGAGTATCAATCTATTGAAATTGAAGTGAGGATGTAAGATAAAATTTCTATTGGTGAAAAATCAAAGTTTCCTTTTGTATAAAACCAAAATATATGTATTGAGGGGTAAAATGTCAATTTCTTATCTCTTTAAAAATAAAACTCAAAACTTATAGAATTGTGGGTCACAACCTCACATTCCTTATTATTCCTCTAAAAAAAGCACTGAGCAATGCTGCCAGAATCAAGGGGGGATTTCGGAAGCATTTTCAGCTGAATGACATGATGGCAGGTACTGAGACACAGCAGGGAGGCGGCCTAGGCTCCCGCCCAGGAGGAAGTGAACATTTGAAAGGACACTGGAATCCTAGCAAGCCACTGGCAGAAGACAGCCTTTACTCTGTCACTGTGAAACAGTTCCTTGAAAATACAAGAGAAGTCAGTGAGAAAACATGACATGATATGCAAATAGTCACCTTAAACAGAACCTTTCACAGACAGCTTTCAGGAATGCAAGGGAATCCTTACGGTGTGTATCATGAGTATCATCAAATAAAAATGGATTGTCAGCATTTTGATAACATTTATATATGTGATGTAAAGAATCTTTAATTTATATCTAGATTCCTGGTAAAGTACATGTGCCCATGGTTAACTTAAGTTGGAAGGCATAGTTTGCTTTCTATTGTTTGCTTTTGAAATAAGATTTGGTGTTGTCATAATCAGCAAGATGAAATGTAGATTTCATTCATGTTTGTTTTATAAAATAACATGATCAAATTTATTACCATATAATCTCATTTCAAAAAGTAATAAAGCTATAACAATTACAATAACTTTGATGTCCAAGATCAACTTCGTGTCCTTTCTAGTAATTTTCCACTTAAGTAGAATCTCATAAACTAAGGAAATATTTTATTTTATTGAAATATTTTAACTTAATAAACCTAGATATTCAAATTATGAAGTAACAAGTCAGTTCTGCTTGGAATATTAGGATATTGCAGGTGATTAAAAACTTAGTTAATCCTTAGTTAATGTTTGACATGTATAAAATTAAGATGAAAGCTGGGTGTGTTGATACGCAAATCTTTAATCCCAGGACTTGGGAGGCAAAGGTAGGAGGATTGCTGTGAGTTCAAGGCCACCCTGGGACTACTGAGTGAGATTCAATCAGCCTGGGCTACAGTGAGAAAATACCTTTAAAAAATTAATATGAACTTACAATGTATTAGACAAATGGGATAATTTTTAAATGTGAAAGGCGGTGATATGCCTACTGCACTGAAATATCAGCTATATACCATGAATGTTCAGTAAAACCACGGGGACACATGGTTAACCTAATGGAACTGGATTCCTGGTCATTTCTCAATGACATAAACTGCAACTTCTCTTTAGCAGAGTTCATCAGTTTACAATTTTTTTTGAAATATACACATCTTCCATGTTAAGGTGGACATGGAAATATTCATAATTTTCTTTCTGTAAAGTCTGTAAAAGCAGGTTCCCTCTAATTGTTAGTCTAGCTATAATATAATGTGGAAAACAAAGACTTTTGTACTTTAATTTCAAGTTGCTATTCTCCATTGTCTTCTCCCAATTAATCACTTTGTAATTGTTTACTAGATGCCTTAAAATAAACATAGTGGTCACTCATTCTGCAAATGCTCCTGAGGGCACAATGCACAAGGCTCTCCTGGTGATGTCAAGATAACTAGAAGTAGTCACTTCTGTTAAGAAAGATAACCCATGACTGGAAAGTTTAATCAGCAATTAAGGCATTTGCCTACAAAGCCTAATGACCCAGGCTTGATTTCCTAGTACCCACATAAAGCCAGATGCACAAGGTGGACTTTATTTGCAATGGCTAGAGGCCCTGGCATGCCCATTCTGTCTCTCTCTCTCTCTCTCTGTCTCTCTCTCTCTGTCTCTCTCTCTGTCTCTCTCTCCTTGGAAAGAAATAAAATATAAAAAAGAAAGACAATCTATTTAGGAAAATAACAGGGAATGCACAGCTATAATTCAATCACTCAGAGGATAGGCAGGAGAACTGTGAGTTCATGATCAGCCTGGGCAACACAGTGAGACCCTGTCTCACAAAAGCAAAGATAAGTACATATATGGCTAGAATCCAGGGCAGAACCTAAATTGCAGACAGCTTAGTGAATGAAGTATGGGATATCAATGGAGGGTAAGACGAGATGTGGGAAGGACACCATGGAATGCTTCTGAGGGAATGATTCTTGGCTCCATCTTTGGTTGATTGTAGAACTTCTGGGAAGAGGACTCCAGGGGCAGGTATTGCTGGCTGAGGAGTCTGGGCTCAAGGCACCTGGAGGGGCAGGCTGATGGCAAAATGCAAAGGACCTTTAGTGCCTGGCAGAGGAACTGGAGATAATTCAAGGCATAGTATTGCACAGGTCTTGTGCAGGTGATAACAATGGCTGTGAAGTCATTGATTTAACAGCCATATCACCTGCAGAAGACAGTGCTCCACAGCCCTCTTCCCCATCCTCTGGCTCTTACATTCTTTTGACCCTTCTTCTACATTGTTCTGTGGGACTTGGAAGGTGTGATGTAGGTGTCTCATTAGTACTGATCACTCACAAGTCACTTATTTTAGTGCCCTGGCAGTTTAAGTCTCCCAGTGGTCACTTGCAACTGCAAAATGGAGCTTCTCTAACCAGAATCGAGAGTAGTGCTGATCTTTGGCTATAAACACAAATATGACCGAATATTTCTTGAACACCCACTCTGAACCAGGCTATGTGATAACATGATTTAAGTATAGGGGTTTCTGCCATTAGCCTAGAAAAAAAACCCCTGAATTTCTATACAACTTCACTAGGAAGGGTTATCTGAAGGTTAACAACATAAATCAGGAAACTGTCCAAAGACTATGACTGATGTCTAGTTAGTGGATCTCCTCTTGTGTTTGTGTTCCATGAAAATATGCCTGCTTCTTAATTCTGTATTCATTATGTGGTAAAGATGTTATATACAGAGATTCTCACAAATATTCTGCATATATTCACATGGATTTAGTGACAGGGAATACATTACACACACACACAATCACTCCTTAGCACAGCACAAGGGTTTCCTTTAGCTTTGCAGATGGATTGCTAAGAGGAAGCTAATTAATATGCTAAATGCTCACTCATATTTATATACACTGGTCCAAGTGTTTGGCTTTCAGTTTACATGTACATGAAACTCAGACATAATGCTTTTCCTCTTCTTTCCACCTTTAATGCAAGTTTAAATTTCAAAATTTCCTTTTGCCCCATTTTATGACAATGGACACTTGGGGGGGTTACTTACTTGAGACTTGAGGTGTGTTACTTCAGTTTCTTCTTGATAAATATTGGACTTGTGAAAATGTTGCTTCAATTATTTGATTATCTTATAATGGTATATTTTGTACTATTAAAATTTCACTTACTGGTTTCTGACTCTATCAGCCCTGACTTTTGAGAGTTAATGGCAAATCTTGTTGGAAATTGTGCTTCTTCCTTATGTGGGGGCAATGGCAAACACATCTTGATTAGGAATGGAAAGACAATCTCAAGATGTTTCTGAGCCTTGCCCTTTAAATTATTTCTGGTGGAGGTTTTATTTGGGACTGCTTCTGACATTCTGAGGGCTATTTATGATTTATTTCATTGAACCTTTAGCTGGTTCTATGAAAAATAAAATGAACAAAGTTGAAAATAAGAGGAGAAGCCTAATCCTCAGTGGTATACGGTTTCAGGGAGAACCCTGACTCTTAGGATAGGTCCTTGCTTAAATTTTGATACTTTTATTTTATTCTGTCAAAAATAAAATTAAAATCATTCATCATTTTTAATTAGAGAACAAATGCTACCATTATTTTGTGGAGAGCAAATTTCAAGCTGTGAGTCTTTTAATGTAGACGAGTCCTCTGAGACTTCCAGAAGCACTGTGGGGAAATTTTAAACCCAGACAAGTATTTTTCTTGGGGAAAGTGTTGATGGGTCATGGTGAAATATTGGTATCATTAAAATTCCACAGAGGTCCCTAACCCCCGAGAGCCACCATAACATTGACACATGGTCTATAATACCTCCACAGAAGCATTCACTGTCCGTCATGGCTCTGAGGGAAGCTGTTAGTCTGTTGATAGAGTAACCTAAGTATGTGTTTGCAAGTTAGCTAAGTTAGCTGTTTTGGTCTACTGAGTCAATCACCCATGAGATAAAAGCTCCTCAGTATGTATTCATAAGATAGATCAGCCTTGGTTCCCTGAATTTATTATAATGAGGTCTTTCAAAAGTTGCACAGTTGACATTTGAGCATGTTCAAACATGCAGTCTGCAGATCCCAAGTTCTCTCTTAAAGAGCCCATCTATGGCTCCATAGAAACAGGCAGTCTGCATTTCATTTGATTCTGTGCTATGTTGCTTCTAAAAAATCAGAAGAAAAACCTCCACAGTACAAGGTATGAAAGCTCTGGGGCACTGGGGTAAATACTACCCTTTCACAATATGCTCTATCCCATCTCCATCACAATTTAGGTGCAAGCCACCTCTCTCTTTCACCTGGCCACCCTGCTGCAGCTCTGGCTTCCCTTCTGCCTACCCCATCCCAGCAGCCAAAGTAATCTTACAGGGAGCAAGAACAAGTCACTAAGCTGCAACAACACCCCACCTCAATCCTCCCCCCTCTCAAGATTGTGTCCTCTCACTCTAACTCACTTCCTCCCACTCTTGAACAGCCTGGGGCATCCGCCTTCCCTCTTTGCTATTCCTTGAGCTGCCTACTATGTGCTTGCTCAGGCCTTTGCACTTGCATCTCTCTCTCCTAGGAAATCTCCGTCCATGTGGCTCTATCTCTTCCTTTCTCAAGTTTTCATCCAGGACCAACATGTATAACAGAAACAACCTGCCTGTGATGATTTGATCCAGGTGTACCCCATAAACGAATGTGTTCTGAATGTTTGATCCCCAGCTGATGGCAGTTTGGATATTGGAACCTTGTTGGAGCTGTGTTGTTAGAGGCAGACTTATGGGGATTATAGTCAGCTTCCCCTTGCCAATGTTTGGCACACTCTTCTGTGGTTGTTGTCCATCTAATGTTGGCCAGGAGGTGATGTCCTGCCCCTGCTCACGCCATTTTTTTCCCCTGCCATCATGTAGCTTCCCCTTGAGTCCATAAGCCAAAATAAATCCATTCCTCCATAAGCATCTTTGGTTGGGTTCTTTCCTATGCAGCAATGAGAATGCTGACTACAACAGTTTTGGTACCAGAGAGTGGAATCCGTTGTTGCTGCTGGAACCCTGATTCTGTGGCTTTAGCCTTTCGGAACTGATTCGCAAGAGGAATGTGGACAGCCTAAGAGACACCTTGCAGTGCTGTAAGTACAGCTCAATGGACCATTCTGGTCAGAGTTGAAAGACATAAATGTGGTAAGAATTATGAACTGTGAGGATTAGTTTACCAGGGTGAGAAAAAAAAATTGTCAGGACTGTGTTAGAAGCTGTTTGTGTGAGAGGCTTGCTGCATTCTGCCTGCCTGTGTCCTGAGAACTTGTGTGGGGTTGCTTTGCATAGAAATAGACTGGTGTGAGCAGATGCAGATGGCACAGAAAGCAAAGAATCTTTGGGCTGAAACTGCAATTGTTTGAGAGATTACAACCATTGAGATTGGGCCAGGGGATCTGCATTGGGACAACAGGAAGAATGCAGACTCTTGAAGTTAGGGGACTGAATGCTGAAGGAGGCTTCCTGCTCTTCAAAGTTGGCTTTATTAACCCCTGGATTAATAAATTGGTAGCCCATCTGGTTCTATGGAGTATAACAAATGCAGGAAGAGAGAGAGGGTCACTGTATTTGAAACACAGTTTTTTTTTAAATAGCCATGAGCAGTGTGAAGCAGGTGTGTTGGATTGCCTGTGTGGAGGACTGAAGGAGCCATAAGGATGAAATGTGGGTTGCAGTGGAGACTCAGTGAAATGCCAGGACTATGGATAGCTGTCAAGGAGAGCTGCCAGCACAGGATGAAGTTTTCCAGGACTGTGAGTAGCAGAGCTGGAGGGGCAGAATTGGAACTCCAAGAGACCTGTCATTGTTTATCATTGGACTTGAGGTTAGAGTTTGATTTTTGCCCTGTTTGTTTTAAAGCTTGTATTGGTTTATTCTGTCTTTACTAATGACCAGTGCCATCTTTTCCAGTGTGAATGTTCTGTGTCATTATGGGTTGTTTGTTTGGCATTATGGATCAGTTGAAATGAAAAGCTGTGGGGACATTTGAAGTTTAGCTGAATGCATTGCATTTTACATCATGTATGATTATTAGTTTGTGATGGTTTCACCTAAGTGGCCCACACAAATGAATGTGTTCTGAAAGCTCAATCCCCAGCTGATGGTAGTTTGGTATTGGAACCTTGTTAGAGCTGTCTTGTTGGGGGTGGGCTTATGGGGGTTATAGCCAGCTTCCCTTTGCCAGTGTTTGATAAACTTTCCTACTGCTGTTGTCTACCTGATGTTGGCCAGGAGGTGATATCCACCCCTCTGCTCATGCCATCATTTTTCCTGCCATTATGGAGTTTCCACTTGAGTCTGTAAGCCAAAACAAAACCCATTCCTCCCATAAACCACTTTAGGGTGGGTTCTTTTCTGCACAACAACAAGAAAATTGACTATAATACTTCACCACCACCATGAGGATCTTTGTTCTCTGTTCACCCTTCTCCTATCTAATCGAGTGTTTGCAGTCACCTGCTCATTATCTGTTTCCCTCTGAGAAGTTATGCTCAAAGACAGGAACATCATCAAGCCCATACTTAAGAATTGGTAGCTCTGAAGTATTCATTCAGTATTAATGATATACATGAATGAACAAAACTAGCTGAAGAGGGAGACTTCCTCTTACCCACTTGATTGCCAGTTTGCTTTGGGTTCATGAGTAGGTAGAAAAGGAACTAGAAACTCTTGCTAAGCTGAATCCCTCTCTTTGGCCATGGATCTCAGTTTTCTATAATATTCTCTAACTGGCTGCAGCTGGGTTCCCCTGGTTATGATGAAGGCCAGGGGAGCTTGGCTTGAGTTTGGCTCATCTCTGCTGCTCACAAGAGCACCCCATGAGTCAGCTTCTATGTCCAGCAGTAACTAAACAAAACAAAGATAGGATCAGCTTTCCTCTCTCCCCCCACTACAAGCTGTGTCCACAAAAGGCTCTCAGGATAGTGGTGGTCCAGCTGCATGGGAGCTGTGTACCACTCTTTGCATATGTCGTGCAACTGTAACAACCTGAGGCATTCTGGATAGAATCATTATTTTTCTGTTAAATTTGATGACTTATCCACATGTGCTTGCACCATTCATCATGGATGATGCTGCAGATTGTCATAGTAAATACCTTATTTAAATTTCACAGGGACATTCTTTTTTTTAAATTTTATTTATAAGCAGACAGATACAGAGAGAGAGAAAAAGAACCAGGGTCACCACCATGTGGGTCCGGCCCACGTGGGTCCTGGGGAATTGAACCCGGGGCTCTAGGCACTGGAGGCAAGTGCCCCAACCACTGAGCAATCCCTCCAGCCCGACATTCTTTATTTTGATCTCTCAGAAAGGTGCCTTTGACCATAAAGACCACAGCTGAGAGCAAGTTAATGACTATGATACTGCGACTAGTTGAGACTACAGACTATATATATAGAACTTGGGTGAACATTTGCCAATGTTGTCATCCTATTATTGACATCTAGATAGGACTGACACTGGACAAAGAGAATGTGGCTCAGCTATACCTACATTGAACCTATATAATTGGAACGAAACCTGTGTATACTATAATACCTCAATGGCATGCTAATTGGCTAAAAGGCTTTTTTCAGTTAACTTGCCTAGCTTAAATGTCTTCCTCCCATGTTCTCTCCAAAATGTGGGCTTATTCTTAACAAAGCTGTAATGCAAAACCTAACTGAAGAGCTGAAGTGATGTAGTCCAGAAAATTTGAGTTCCTAAATCTGCTTTTCATGAATTTAAGGGGAAAAACCAGTCTATTCTTAGATTAAGTAACTCCATTTTGTAATTTCTTTTGCGTGAATAGACAAAATATCCTGGGTAACTTAGTACATTTGATCAGGTATATGGAACTTTTTCAATCATTTTAAGGAAGAGGAGGAGATAAAAACCAAGGCTGCCATCCTAGATGTCACTATGCACGTTCCCAAACCCCAGGTGCAGAGAAATAATGACTTCTGTAACTGCTATCAATGACTTTTGCTGAGGGAAGACCTCAAATAAATGTCTATTTGTTTTAGGTGAGCTTCGCTGAATTGGCCTTATTTGATTTCAGATCCTCCAAAGGAAAGAGATTTTAGGATTTCCTGGTTGTAAAGTGAAAAAGAACACTCCGCTGAACTTGTATGACATCATCCGAAGCATTAAAAGGGCAGATAATCATGAGTTCTCTCTCTGTTTACCAGCTTCTTTCCCTCTTCAATTTAGTTTATTTCCAAATGTCAGAGTACTCAGAAACCTTTCCAAGATCTACAGACAGCAGAAGTAGAGGCACTATTAGGCAAAATCTTTTAACTTTTGCAAAAAGCTTTAAGTAAAAATGAGGAGATGGGCTTTGGCAAGTGGTGCATGTTGCACATAGATGGTCTAATATTAAACTATGTGAGGCTAAATAGTTTAGAAGCTGAAAAGTAGAGGCCAGCTTTGCTTCTAAACCATCCATGAAACTGTTCTGCGGAGTTGGTGCCTGAATAAAAAGCAAAGGGAATTGGATTTGTAAGGGAGAATGAAATAAATAAAATAAAAATTCCCAATTAAAATCAGACTATGCAATGAAAATACAACTTTCTCTCTGAACTCTATTTAGAAATACACATATCAAAGGGAAAAATGTAGCTGCTATAAAGTTATACAGAAAAGCAACAAAAAAGTTAGGAGATTATTTTCAAGAGTAGACTGCAGAAATATCTTTCAATATACTTAAAATAATATTTAAGCCGGGCATGGTGGCGCACGCCTTTAATCCCAGCACTCGGGAGGCAGAGGTAGGAGGATCACCATGAGTTCAAGGCCACCCTGAGACTACATAGTGAATTCCAGGTCAGCCTGGGCTAGAGCGAGACCCTATCTCGAAAAAACAACAACAACAAAAAATTAAAAGTTCTTATCTTAGGTACATGATAGATAAAATCATTCTTATAATAATAACTTAATTTCTTTATTAACCCAAAACCATGCAGCTATATCTTGATGAATAAGTGTGAAGTGACAATGATCTTACCTCATATTCAAAGTCTTCTGTCCGGTCTGCGTCAGTAGGTAAGCTGGGCAGATATTCATTTTCCTCAAAGAATTCATGCTCCATCCGATGAAGAGAATGGCAGCTGTGGGAAACGCAATAACATGACTGGAATGCATCAAAAAGGTTGTTTTCAGGATTACAATAGATTTTAGGTTTTTAGGGGTTTTTGTTGTTGTTGTTGTTGTTCTGTTCTGGAGGAGGAACTGTAGTGATTTCAATGATGCATCCTTAAAAGAGGTAATGGCTCAGAGCCGTTATGTTTCTTTCTCATCTATGAAGTCTACCAGTTTCCTATTTCTGAGCACTAGGTTAAGAGCACACAGGCTTCAGGCTGCATTTTGTGAAGAGACCAATGGGAATTGTTCATCAGCTTCCAGTGTTCATCAGTACTTCCCGGCCTGCATCCATCCATTCCACCGACTGGCAACTCCACATTAGGTATGTGGCATTTTGAATGGCAGCCTACATAGAGAGATTCACTGTGGAGCAAAACCCACAGATTCAAACTGGGGGTTCAAAGGCATTTTTCAAAAGCACATGCTTTCCAGGCTGTCAGACTCCCTTCCACAATCAACTCCATTACCCTTATTTTCCCGTATTTGATAAAGAGAACACAAGGTCCAATTGTGGTGATGATCCTGGGAAAGTCCTTATACCAGCCACAGGGTTTTACAATCCCTTCAGAAAATGCCTGGTGACAGAGAGACTAAACCGGGTGAAGAAAGTGAGCCAATCCAGGAATGGCTTTTATACATCCATTAACCTTCTAGAAATGATCTTTGAAATATTCTGTTATGATGTAGATACTATATATTATACCATGAGGGCTGAGCAGAGTTTAACAGCAAAGTTTACAAGGTCAATGCAGTGAAAATGGAGAAGTTAGTTGCAGATGTGACCTTCAAGCCCTGTCATTGTGGACACTGTTGGAGAACTAGAAGTGGACGTATAAATTAGCTCTCTTTTTGATGTCTAGAAGGCCACTGTGAGTCCTTTCTCAGCATGCTCTCACCATCACCATGGCTGTTGGTTCCTCACAAGGTTAAGCAGTGTGAGGCAGCATCATGCCCACTGGTTGGCTTTCTGGCTCGTGTCTGCGTTGGCTCTGCAAGGCCAATTAAGGATAGGAGAATTTCACCACTCTCTGGGGCACTGGTGTGTTCATCTTGTTTTGCATCTAGTAAGAAGGGAACTCTGCTATAAAGAAGATCTTACTCATTCCCTAACTATTTCCTGAGTGCCTAGCAGATGCCAGGCTCTATGCCAAGTGCTGGAAATGCATTCTTGCACAAATACCAAATCTTGCTCCATCAATTGGGGAAAGCAGCACAGTGTCATTTTTAGTAAAGGAAATAATTAAAAGGAAAATATGGAGGCTGTGAGATCACATGGTGGGGTGGACTTCCTGAAGCCTAAGGAAGTTGGAGGCTGACTTCAAGCTGAGAGGTGCAGGAATTAGGTAAACATACCAGCATACTGGTTAAGCAAGTAGTGCTGGAGTCAGACCTCTCAGGCTTCATCTGCAATGGGGCAAGGTGATAATATAACGGGCTCCCTCCTAAGGCTATTGTGAGGACAGTGGTAAATGTAAGACACTTGGGATATTACTAACACATGTTACATTTGCTAATAAAAGTTAACTTAGAGTTAGGGAGATGGCTCAGTCATTAACTGTGCTTGCTTACAATGCCTGCCAGTCAGGGTTTGATTCCCTAGTACCCACATAAAGCCAGGTGCACAAAGGGGCACATGTATTTGGAGTCCAATTGCAGTGGCAAGAGGCCTGGTTCACCTGTGTTTTCTCTCTCATAAATAAATAAATAAATTTTCCTAAAAGTTAACCTAGTACTATTCATTCAAGAAAACAATGGGTAAGTATTATGTGTCAGGATGAAAATCACATCATTGCTTGCTTGTTTATTGTTCTTTACCCACTCTGGGATATAAATTCCAGGAGGTTGAGGGTTTGTTTCTGTTCCAAGTTTTATTCCCAGTACTAAGCACCATGTTTGACACAGGGCTACATTGGATGGAATGAGTGAATGAACACACAGATACACCAGCACACACAGCCTCTGCTCTCCTGCAAACTGATATCTCAGACACTGGACTGAAACTGGCTCTGCTTTCAAATTACCTACGGAGATTTTTGAAATAAAAAAAATGTTTCCTGGGACCCCCTCTAAAATTTATTATTTAATTTTCTAGAGGTAGAATTGAGGCATGGATAGGGCTCCTTAAATTTTCCAGGTGATTCTAGCATACATGAGTGAGCTGGGAAGCGGCACAATCCCATCTATGTTTTGCCTAGTAGAAGATGGGTCAGCATCCATCAGTTGGATAACTAGAAGTGGAAGTATAAATTACCTCTTCTTGATGTCCAGAAGGCCACTGTGAGTCCTGCTTTGAGAAAAGGATGGCCTTGTAAACTCATATGGTATAATACATAGTGAAAATGCAATGTACAAAGATAACTGCTCTTCAAAATCCAACCCTCCACAGTGCTTCACGACTCATAGAACAGAGTGTTGAGGACAAAACTGCCCCTGAAAAGTCATTTGAATAAAATATCTCCAACTGTTTTTAAATTACGTAAAAATTGGGAGGAGGCATTCATTGCTGAGTACCATCCTTACTCTGATGGCTAGTACCTATTGTTTACATCTCAATGTATTAGGTAATTGGTTTCTTTAGAGAATTGTACTTGAATTAAATTAATTTTCTAGCTACTCTTGTAAAGAAGGGAAAGGCAAGGGAGAGACCAGAGAGATGACTCACAGAGGAGAACATGGTGCCAACATGTCACTTTCACCGGAGTCTTAATAAGGCTTTTGGCAGCTTTGGTGAGAAAAATTATTTACCTGACCATCTCTAATGAGCTTTGGAAGGCTACAAATGTAAAGATGAGACCATCAAAGTCAGATATTTCACTGTACCTTGGCAAGTGTGATTCCTGAGTGTAGCAACTGCGTGGGTCAGAGAGAGGAGCTAGCAGGAACAGCTGAGAACTAATTGGAAGCATATACCCAGGAGTGATTTTCCAAGCAGAGCTGGAAGCCTGTCAACTTGCTGGAGTGGCTTATTCTTTTCTCCTGCTACTGTAAATGGTGAAGGACAACAAATAGCGCTTTTAGAGAAAAGTCAGAGAAATACCTGTCTGAGAGAAGAAAGGGACAGGTGTCTGGTACTGGAGGGGTGAGTGGTCGAAGCTTGGCCAGGGCCATGATGTGTTCAAAGGTGATGTCTGTCTGTGTGCTGACATTCATGAGGTGCACTTCTGGGACCATCCCATAGGCTGGCCTACTGAGGGGTGTCCGCCTCAACACCTGCACCACAATGGGCTCCTTGGCGGTTCGAAAAGCTTCCACTGCCTCTTCATGGGTGGCCTTCGTGAGATCCTTCCCATTTACCTACAAAGACATAAGAACAATGCATATCTCAGGAACTAGCAGAGAAGCTGTCATGACAGATTAATAAAAGGTGGAGAGGGTAGGGGACAACAGGTCTGATAGGAATTTTTAAAGAGGTATTTTATTTATTTATTTGCAAGCAAAGAGAGACAGAAGCATGAGAAAGTGTGTGTGTGCATGTGAGAGAGATAGGGAGGGAGGGAGAGAGAGAGAGAGGGAGGAAGGGAGGGAGAGTGAGAATGGGTACACCAGGGCCTCCAGCCACTGCAAGCTCCAAACGCATGAGCCACATTTGGCTCTATGTCTATGTGGGTATTGGGGAATCAAACTGGGGTCTTTAGGCTTTGCAGGCCAGTGCCTTAACTGCTGTGCCATTTCTCCAGCCCCATAAAAGAATATTTAATTAGACATAGACCTTTCTTAAACTATATGCCAATATAAGGAAATTACAAAAATTAGCAAGATAATTACTTTTGTATCTTTATGAAATCCTTGGAGTTAATTAGTAAAATACATCAAAATCACTAGTAAAGTTTTAATTATTTAACACATCAGCATCAGAAAATAGTCACTGAAATCTTCAGGTGGTTAGAAGTATGTGTAATCCATTAATGTATACATTAAGTATATAGTCATTAACTATGCATACCACTGAAAAGTGTTCACTTGTTTTGTGATATTATTAGTATTTAATTAAAACTTTACTTGAACTTTACTATCACACAGTCTCTCAGTATTCTCAGGAGATGTTTTCATGAAGGACTCTAGATTCCTGAAATAACTCTATGGCTTCTATCCCAATTAATCATGTGTTTTTTTTCTTTCTGTAAATATGAAGACATATTTGATAAGACAGTACTATGCCCCAATATGACCTGAGAGCTATCATTTATTGATACTATCTCAGGCAATTGCTTGTTTGTGAGGTCCTGCTAACCGTCATGAGCCAATACTCTTAAAGATCCCAGGCACCTAACATGAAGGGTAGGCAGTCACTGAGTCCCAAAGGTAGAACAATTACTGACATTCAAATGAGCACATTTTCTCTCCTTGAGTAGACAAAGAACATGCATGTGCTCAGAGCAAGCATGGGCATTTGGGGCAAATGACACAATGCCAGGAGAAATTGTCATGTCATACAGAGACAAGCTTAATGACCTGGAGGAACTAATTTACTCAATGGACCCAGAAAGAGTTAATATATCCTCAAAAAATGAGCAATTAGGTTTCCACGGCAGCAAAATTTGTCCCAGCTCAGTTGTTGAATCACTAGGAAGAAATTCCAGCAGAACTTTTGAGTGGGTACTTATCAGTGAGCACACAATCACCAACTTGTGCATTCTTTCTCCACTTGAAAAATTGTTACTGAGTTTTCATTGACACAACCTTGGAATATTTGACTTGGATATATAGGATATGAGACACAGAACAACCAAGTAGACAGTCATTAATTCCTTGAGCTCTTAGTAGATGTCAGAGGTTCTTTCTCCTAAGGATGTGTAATCACAAGATCATCTTTTAAAAAGCCTAGATGGGAAAAAATTCAACCTAAACTCCATATTGACTGTTCTCTGAATATTTGCAAATTCCAGATCATTGTGGATGACTAGGTAGCAGGTGAGACCGCAGTGAAGGTTTATATGGAGGAAGTAAGAACTGTCTATGTGCCACATCCTCTTCATGAAGTTTCTTAAATCCAGTGAGGATCCAATCTTGCTGTGCTTTTTGGAAAGAACTCTATATCATACCATCTATTGCCAAGTATTTACCATCTGCAGAAACTATGTGTGTAGGTTACCTTTTCCAATTAGCCTTACAAAAGGAGCAAACTGTATGTACACAAGAGTGGTTGAATGAGATACGAGCTGCCATTACTTCAGTGAAGCCTTAGTGTCTACTAGTGCATAAACTGTGTCTGCCTGTAAGTAGTAGACAGACAATGCCATTAATCTAGTTTCCCCCGCAAGGTATCTTGGTATCTTGCCTACGTGTGAATCTAATTTTGATGTTTGTTTCTAAGCAAAAATAATAAGTTTTTCAAAAATTGATTTTCCCACTGATAATGATTATTTGTGTATCTATGTGCTAAGTTTAATTTTGACAATTACTAGCAGCATATTAATTCCTACAGAAACATTAAAGTAACTGAAAATTGTTTTATGTTTCAAAATCATCACTTATGGTAATATTTAGCACATACAAATAAGATTAACATTTATACAGTAAGATCAATAGCTATTGATTCCATAACCTGTATATCCGTTAACCTACAATGATAGCATTTATATGCAAATTTTATTCTTTGCGCTAAGAACAGTCAACTATAATCATAAAAAGGACAGTCAATGTTATCTCAAATAGCTTACTCCCTGAATGGGAAATGCTCTTTTTTCAGTTACCATGCAGCTGACCTCTGTTTTCATAAGCTATTTAATATCTCTCAAAGTAAAGAAGTCTATGACCTTTAAAGGCTCTGTTGCCCACGTGATACCTGAGAAAACGTAAGCACAGCCAATACTAAACATGCTGGATTTTCATTTCACTTGAAGTTCATCAACCTAGTGTTAGCCTTTTGAAAGGTCACCATTTTATAAATTATGCCTTTCACAGCAGAAAAAAGGAAGACTAGATTAATTGGAATTTTCTGGTGGTTTCTTTGCTTAGTTAAGTACAGTTATGGTTAGGGAGAAGAATAACATTGGCGAAATATCTAATGTTAATTCTACAGAAAATTTCTGCAGTAAATCAATGAATAGTAGCAAAACTTTAGGTTAAGTGATTGGTTTCTTTGTTTTTAAATTTTATTTTTAATGTTTGAGCACTTGTGCAATGGATGCGCCTAGGCCTGGGGGAGACAATCAACAGCTTTTAAATTTGGCCAAATATTCCACTTAGTGAGGGGGAACCCTTGACTGGAACTGGGGATTCAGGGCAATAGGCACCGGATCTGGCACTATTGGGCTCCCAAGTAAAGATGCACCTTGGGAGCGATTGACGGGGAGGCTACTAAAAATAGAATCTAGGTAATCCGGAATTGTGTATATTTGTTAACCTATACTGATCTCACTCTCCAATGGAGATTGTGTTTGTATTTTTCAGGATGCAGCAAGAGAGCTGTGACCCATCTAACCCTACCTACCTCAAAACAAACAAAGCCCCCTAAGCTCACAACATTAAAACAGCCTTAATACTCACCCACCACAACTCAGGGAACTGAGTGGAAGAGGGGGCGGAAAGATTGTGAGAGCGTGGTGGGGGAGACTATCCAGAGGCATGGCACCCCTCAGTAACAACACATTTGGGCCAGGAGAACCAGGCTGAGTACTAGGCTATCCATGGTCCCCTAGCACAAGGACTGATCCAGACAACTCATGTAGGAGGATATCCAGCTGATTGGGGAAGGGGAGGAGGGGCATTGGGGAATTGGGGATAACAACTCATTGTTGGCCCACTAAATAATGTAACTCATTATGGACAATTAAAAAAAAACACTTTTTTAGGCAGGCTGACCTTTCTTACTCTATATACCTGGCTGGCCTCATACTAGTGCAGGTTGACCTGGAACACACTCTGTAGCTGGACTCAAACTCATGGTGGTCCTCCTACCTCAGCATTGAGTGCTGATATTTTAGGTGCAAGCCCCTTGTCAACTACTTGGTTTCTAAGCCAACAAAGAATAAGACATTCATTCTATGATGCCATATCCTTACTATATTAGTTCACCACTGCTATGTTTCCTTCTATTCCTTCAAGCTCCTATGGTTCAATCTTCATTTTGGTTTTGTGTGAGCAATGTAGAATGCTTTTGGTTAGTAAGGAGAGACTGGAAGACAAACTCTAGTAAAGGTGTTTCACTGAGGTTAGGGCTGTAGATCCAAATTTTATTGGTGTTCTGTAAAGAAGTCATAAGCTTTTTGTTACAAGACAACAGCAAAGTTTATTTTTATGAGAAAAAAATAGACCTAGTGACCTAGGAGCAAAACTGATGGAAAGATGCGATTTAAAAAAATGCCAATGTATCATGGATTAAAGTTTGCATACAGAAGTGCTTCATAAAGAAGGGCAGTTTGATACAAGTATGCTCTCGAGTCTTTTCTCTGAAGGGGTGGTTAGTTAGAAAGTAATTGAGTTGAGTAATATCACCACATTGTATTATTGCATCTGTTGCTAGTCTATCTGTTGCTTTGACAATGGATCCCAAACAAACCTGACTCTGTTACAGTGAAAAAAAAATAACTGAAAAGAATTGTATAATTTATCTTGGATAAAAGTCTGGCAATACCAGAGGGCAAAGACTGGACTCTGGAACGAGAGTAAGCCATCTAACTCAAGATAATAGGAAAGCAGACACATTATACAAGAACCAGAACACCAGCACTGGACTAGCAAAGACAGAAATTATAAGACCATCAAAACCAAGAAGTGATCCTCAATGTAATCTAAATGTGGGGCTGGAGAGGAGAAGTGGGGAAAAGTTCTCAACAGTATCAGATGTGAAGAAGTCACATGACATATGTTCAGATGAACTAGTGAATGCATGTGTGATGGAAGCGAATCAGATTGATTGCAGACCATCTTATGAAGTCTCCCTCATCCCTGCACGTATCAAGTCGTAAAAACTAGACACTCAAAGGATGTCTTATGATAAACATATAGGTTTTTAGATATATAAAAAGTGTCTTCTTTTTAAAAAAGTTATTATTTTCCATTTTATTGGCAATGCAATCTTAAGTGGGGAGAGAAAAAAAGTCACTTTTCAGCAGCCAGTGCAAAAGATGTGTGAATATATTTGTTGTGGCAGATGGGCTAATTAATCCCTAGCAACCTGCGAATGTTAAGTAAGGAAGACAGCTTTTCATATGTAAGCCCTATATGGCAATGCTTGCTGAAATGTCTGTTTAAAAGAATAATCTCCCCTTTTGGATCTAATGCAAAAACTGACCAGTCATTATGGCACTCCAAGAGACTTTTGCTAAGATATGAGCAGTCCTTCTGGTTATCCTGCTGACCCCAATTGCTTGCAAGATTTTCTTGAATAGCAGAAAAACAAAAGCTCCCCCTTATTTTGAAGTATCCCCACTCTGAGAGAGCAATGGTGGGTGTGATCTGTGGAACACAGATCGCCTGCATGTTCCTTACTGTACTATGAGTGTTGATCAGACCTGGCTTGTATCCTTTCTTGATAGGTAGCTTATCATCTGTGACACTTGGGCATTTCTCTTAGCAACCCAGAGAGATGTTCAGAAAGTACACAGGAGCTGAGGCAGGAAGATCATAGTTTTGAAGCAATCCTTGGTTACTTCATGAGACTCAGTCTCCCTTCACCTCCCAAACAGACTAGTAAACCCAGAAGCTCATGATGCTGATACCACAATAGTCCAGCTGCTTCCTGAACCCCCCACACACTGTGATGGTAAGGGGTTCTCAAATGAAAGCAAGCCTCACTGTTAATATTTTATACTCAAGTGTGATGAATCCATCATTTGTGATCTTTTCAAAACTGTTCATGAATCAATTTTTAAAATTTTGGTTATAAAAACAAATGTCTTTCCCTTGTTTATCTTTTCTATGTTTTGATTTTGTATTAGTTCTTCTAAATTTTCTTTCCTTCCTTATCTAACTACCATATTTATAAACATCCACATTTGGAATTTAACACATTTGAAGAGCATTTACTTATATATGTGGTTGCTATAATTAAGGAACAAGTTATGATATATTCTGATTCTGAATGAAGGAAACAAGCTAAAATGTATACAAGTTTATGTCCTCATAAATAAGTTTATTTTTTCCTGACCTAAGGGATACATTGGTATACATCCACAGGCTTCTCTTCTTGGCCCAGATCTGGGCTTTAGGATACTGTCTACTACATATGCTTCAGGCTGCTGGTTTCATATGTTTGGTTGGTTTGGCAATGGTAAGGGGATATAACTGGGTTTCCTTTCTCCACATGGCTTCCAGGATGCCAGTGTTTGTTAGTTTCTGCTCAGTTCTCTGGCTCACTTCCCCTCTAACTCTGCAGGTAATAAAGACTTTTTTTTCTGACTACCATTCCATAGCTCATCTTCTTCCCACTCATCAAATAATATGGTAGCTACGCTTAGTAGTAAAGTATCACATATCAAAATTGTGATAAGCTCATACTAAATATTCTCACTATACAAAAATAAATATGTGGGGTGACCGATTTCTTTACTAGCATCCTCAATTATTCCCCAACAGAAGCATATATTAACATATCACGTATATCCCAAAAATACATGCAAATGTTGCTTGTCAATTAAAAATAAAGTGAAATAAACACATTCCTATATTGTTGTTTCCTGAGTTCTTTCTCTTAAATCTGCCTCATATTGTTCTGTGATTAAATTGTCTTCAATTAAACTATTTCTGCCTTGTGTTTCTTTCTGATCAATATTTAAGCCAGGCATGGTGGCACACACCTATAATCCCAGCATTCATGAAGCAGAACCAGGAAAATGGGATATTTGAGGCCAGCTTAGGCTATGTAGTGAGACCCTATCTCAAAACAAACAAACAAACAAACAAACAAAAAACAAGAAACCCCAACCTGAAACACTCCAGATTTAAGCAATAACAATAATAGCAAAATGGTGAAAGACGAAATTTATCATCTCTATAATTTAATTCACCATTAATAATCCTTGTGTTAACAATGCAGCTGATGGTTGGTGTCTTAGATTTAGCAAGTTATATAGTACTAAGGAAAAATTTAAATGTAACTCTTATTAAGGTTATATAGCAAATTTAAAGTCCTCCTCTGATTGACATGCATTTTGTAGAGCATTCTTCTGTTTGGCTTGGTGAACTCTTTCTCTTGATTGGATTCTAGTTATATATTTTCAGCAGAAATGATTCAGAAATGATGTCTATCTCATTAGGAGGCAAATCACATCTATTTGTTACTGTCAGTTAACCTTTATGGCTTGACAGGGGCATCTAAAGCAAACCTAAAATGCTAACTAAATGTTAAAATAAAAGATTGAGATTATCCACTTGAGAATTCTTTGTATGCTTCTTGGACTGTTTTGATGAGTGTAAAATGATGTCAAATTGAACTGTTTTAAAAATATCATTTTGTCATTAGAAATGGATTTATGCTGTAATCACTTAGAGTTCACAGATAATTATGAGGGATTGACAGGTGAAGAGCCTTCCTACAGAGTTTGTTTCTGTTTGCACATCTTCAGAGAAAGCACATTCCCACTCTGCTCTAAATCCTTTTTTCCCTTCTCTCTCTCTCTCTCTCTCTCTCTCTCTCTCTCTCTCTCTCTCTCTCTCTCTCTCTGTGTGTGTGTGTGTGTGTGTGTGTGTATACGCAATCAAACACATCCCTATAAGCAAAACACCCAAAATGGAATCACCAGCTTTATCACTGTCAGAAGAGTTCATCTGGTAAGTAACACCTGGAATCCTGTTCTTCTCTAAGCCAAGCTCTTTAAAAAGATAGATGGCTGCCTCCTGGCTAATTGTGGGAATTCTTTCGTCTCTGTTTTCTATCTCAAGTGGCTCTCTAAGCACTGAATAATAACTTTAAGTCTTTGGAGAAGAGTCCACTGACAAAATGTAGGCTAACCACTACTACTGCCTTTTCTTGCTAAGACAATACTGAGCTTAGGCAGCTGGCTACTAACAAACCTGTCTGCTGAGTTTTCGACATATCAGGCCAAGTGTCTTAAACTTGAGAAATTTTTGGGGTGACATTAAGTTTTGTATAACAGATCTAAGGAACTAATTACATAAAGCACATATAGTGAAAATAGTATCAAACTGCACTGAACCTCATTGTAATTACACAACTTATATAAAAATATCAGTAATTAAATATTTGGTTTGAGCTATTTATTTTAATTTCTACTCAATAAAATGAAATATAACCTTAGCCCTTGCTTTGTGATGAGATCATAAATTATAAAACAAACAAACAAAAATCCAAAGTATTACCTTGGGACTTAACCATGCTAGAAAAGGGCCCAAATGTGATTAAAAATAACTATTTATGAAGTTAAAAAGAGTGGTACCATGTCATTACTAATGGAGGCCAAAAGAGAGCGAAGTATGTGGAACAGAGTGGATAGATGTCACAGCAAACATGAAGGCTTCCTCCCCAGCAGTTCTCCGCACTCGGAGAATGACCCAGCATCTAACTTTTGGAATGCTGACATCCACCTCCACCAAATGAGAAGACAATGGTTTGTTCAGTGGTACAGCTTCAAGGCCTGTTTGGTTTTTTTTTTTTTAATTTTTAATTATTTTTTTGGTTTTTTGAGGTAGGGTCTCTGTTGTAGTCAGCTTTCTAGTTGCTGTGCAGGAAGAACCCAAACAAAAGTGGCTTGTATAGGAATGGGTTTATTTGGTTTACGGACTCGAGGGGAGACTGCATCCTGGCAGGGAAAACGATGGCATGAGCAGAGGGCTGGACATTACCTCTGCCACAGCACTGCAAACAGCAGCAGGAAGGTGTGCCAAACACTGGCAAGGGGAAGCTGGCTTATAACCCCCAAAAGCCCACCCCCAACAACACAGCTCTAGTGAGGTTCTAATTCCCAAATTGCCATCAGCTGAGGATCTATCTATTAGAACACATTCATTTGTTTATGGGGGACACCTGGATCAAACCATGACAGTCCGCCCCTGGCCCCCACAAACTAATAATCATACATGATGTAAATACAATGCATTCAGCTCAACTCTTAAGTCCCCACAGCTTTCAACTGATCCATAATACCAAAAATAAACCCATAATGGCACAGAACATTCACAATGTAAAACATGAGGCATAGCAAAAACAGATTGACCAATACAAGATTTAAAACAAACAGGGCACCATCAATCTCTAACTCCAAGTTCAATGATTCTAACCAATAACACAAGTCTCTTGGAGATTCAATTCTGCCCCTCCAGCTAGGCTACTCATAGTCCGGGAAAAACGTCATCCGGTGCTGGCAGCTTGCCTTGGCACCCATCCATAGTCCTGGAATTCTTTGGGTCTCCATTGCAACCCACAGTTCATCTTCATGGCTCCATCGGGCTCCATGCAGGCAACCTTGCTCAACTGCTTCACATGCCAGTGGCCATTTTTCAAACACAAAACTGTGTTGCAAATCCAATGACCCTCTCTTTCTAACCACTCTCCATTCCACAGAACCATGTGGGCTACCAATTTGTTAATCCAGGGGGGATCAAAGCATTCAGGCCCCTTACTTCAAAGCATCTGCATTCTTCCTGTTGTTCCAATGCAGACCAGCTGGCCCAATCTCAATGGTTGTAATCTCTCAAACAATTGCAGGTGAACGGGCAGCAGTTTCGACCCAAAGATCTTTCTTTCTGTGCCATCTCCATCTGCTCACATCAGTCCATCTTTATGTAAAACAACCCTGCACAGGTTTCCAGGACACAGGCAGGCAGAACGCAGCAAGCCTCTCACACAAACTGCTTCTGGCACAGTCCTGACCAAGTTCTTTCTCACCCTCGTAAGCCAACCATCACAGTCCATAGTTCTCATTACATTCAGGTCTTTAAACTCTGACCAGAATGATCCAATACACTGTACTTACAGCACTGCAAGGCACCTCTTAGGACAAACTTTCCAATCTGTCCACATTCCTCCTGTAGATTACTTCCAGAAGACCAAAGTCACAAGATCAGGGTTCTAGCAGCAACAGATGACCCCACATTCTGGCAGAAAGAACCCAAACAAAAGCGGCTTGTAGAGGAATGGGTTTATTTGGCTTACGGACTCCAGGGGAGACTCCATTCTGGCAGGGAAAATGATGGCATGAGCAGAGGGGTGGGCATCACCTCTGCCACAGCACTGCAAACAGCGGCAGGAAAGTGTGCCAAATACTGGCAAGGGGGAGCTGGCTTATAACCCCCATAAACCCGCCCCAACAACATAGCTCTAGTGAGGTTCTAATTCCCGAATTGCCATCAGCTGAGGATCTATCTATTAGAACACATTCATTTGTTTGTGGGGGACACCTGGATCAAACCATGACAGTCTCGCTCCAGCCCAGGCTAACCTGGAATTCACTATGTAGTCTCAGGCCTTGAACTCATGGCAATCCTCCTACCTCTGCCTCCCAAATATGACAATTGGTGTGTATTAAATAATTTTTGATACATATCTACATAAAGATCTCTGATAAAACAAATATAATGGTTATTTATTTATTTATTTATTTTGTGTGTGTGTGGTAGGTGCAAGTGATACTCACTGCCTGTGCTCATGCATAAGCACGCCAGAGGAAACTGCTGGGTATTCTTCTATGGTTCTTCAGTTTTATTTCCTTAAGAAAGAGTCTCTCACTGAATCTGAAGCTGCTGTGTTTTTTTGGTCAGCTGACCCGTGAGCCCCACCATTCTCCTGTCTCTCTGTAGCACAGGCACGTATGTGTACCCATGCCCAGATTTATTTCCCTTTAATGTATTTACTTATTGTTAATAAGTAGAAACTCTGCATGAACAAGTCTTTTGTTGATACCCCCATTTCTTTCCTTCCTGCCCCCAATCCACTAAGAGCCCTCCTCAGTGGGATTGCTTGAATGCTCCATGGGAAGGAGTATACCCGGCTTTGGATGTAGGTGCTGGGGATGGAACTCATATCCTCATGCCTGTACCTACTGCGCCATCTCCTCATCCCCCCAAGTATGAATGTTTTTGACATTAAAATCATTTGTTTACTTGCAAAGTGCAGTGCAGTTACTCCAAGCATTTCATAGTCCAGTCCATAAGGTTACTTTCACTTATATGTAGTATGTAAATGATTTATGAGTGACAAGTAGACTTAAGCTAGCTGTATGCTTTAAGTCATTTAAACTCTTTCAGTCAGTTTCTTCATCTAGAAAAGAAAATGATTACTATGTTACAGACCCAAAGAAGATCAAATTAATAAGATCAAACAAGATCAAAACAACAGCTATGGTATTTATTCAAACCATCCTCCTCCTCCTTTTTCCCTAATCCTCCCTCCCTTTCTCCTTTCCCAACTCTATAGTAACAGTGACTAGATTGTTCTCCATGAAACATGGTACATCCTGGTATACCAGGTCGTAGTAGGTGAGCTCACAGGGTCACAGGAGTTGGGGAAGCTCTTGAGCTGTACTCTTTCCCTGATACCCAAGAGCAGGCATGGGAGGTGGGTGTTTTCTTGCTCTGTGAAAGTCGTAAAGGCCAAATATATCAGGTTGATAAAAGACAAACATCTGCTATCACTACTTTCTGGGGATAGATAATATCTATACCTATAATTATAACCAAACTTGTAAAGCTTAGAATATGGTGTCAACAGTTCTAGATGAGCACAAAGCCTAACTATACCTGGGTATTGAGGGATGTGACTCTATTGTATGGCATTGAAATTGGGGCCAAAATGATAACAAGATGGAGCAAGGAGGGGAATCCCAGCCATAAATGCATGGGAATGCAAGTCTTCTGAGTGTCTCTAAGATCTCAGTGTGGAAAGGTTTGGGTGCTGAGTGGAGAGGTGAAGAGGATACTGATACAGATCCCAACATCCTCTATAGTCCATAGTTACTGGATTGTTTTCAATACCTCTCATCTCAAAAGTAACATGAGGTTGGAAAGACAGTTTAACAGTTAAAGTCACTTGCTTGAAAAGCCTGATGGCCTGGGTTTGATTTGCCAGTTCCCACATAAAGCCAGATGTGCAAAGTGTTGCATGCATCTGGAGCTTGTTTGCAGTAGCAGGCAGCTCTGGTGTGTTCTTTCTCTCTCTCACTCTCTGAAATAAATATTTTAATAAATAAAAGTAATATGATCTCTCTTAGGTTTTAGGAACATAACTATTAGGGTTGTGGTGAGAAGTAACTGGACAGAAGCAGAGAAATCATGGGGATACAGGAGTGCCTGACTGAGAAAGAGATAGCACAAGCAAGGGTCTCACTGGAACAGCATGTTTGAAAGAGTTAGGAAATGGTATTCTGATGCTTCCATTCATACTTTTTGACATGGACAACATCATATTGGCAATTATTTCATACAACCTCCCCATAATACTTACTTTGAAGAATGTACAAAAACTCACATTGGGCAGAAAGGTGGGCTGCAAAAGTTAACACTTAAGTATAAAATCATAAAGACATTCTAAGTAAAGTCTATCCCTTGCAAACTTCCATTTTCAGTGATTGGTACAAAAATCAAAACCCTGAAAAACAACGTGAGCCAAATAAAAAACTCTATTGAAAGGAAGCCTCACCCATAGAATGAGACAAGGAGAGGACAGAATACCTGACCTTGAAGACAAGATGGAGGATTTGGAACATTCCGTCAAAGAGAAAGAAAAATTAGTAAGAAGCTTTGAGCAGGAATTACAAGGCATTTGAAAAACTATGAAGAGTTCAAATCTAAGAATTCCAGGTGTAAACGAAGAAAAATTTCAATCAAATGGCATACATAGTATTTTCAACAAAATCATAGGAGAAATTTTACCAAAATTTGGGAAAAGATGCAAATACAGATATAAGAGACATTTCTAACTCTCAGAAAAGACCCTCTCCACATGACATTATAATGAAAATCTTAAATATATCAAATAAGAAAACATATTGAAAGCAGCAAGAGATAAGCATCTAATCATTCTCACAGGCAAGTCCATCAGAATAACAACAGACTTCAAGAGAAACTTTAAAAACTACAAGAGGTGACTTAATTTGCTTGCCCAGCCTAAGGGTCTCTCTCTCTCTCTCTCTCTCTCTCTCTCTCTCTCTCTCTCTCTCTCTCTCTCTCTGCTGGGCATGGTGGCACATGCCTTTAATCCCAGCATTGGGAGGCTGAGGTAGGATGATCACTGTGAGTCTGAGGCAAGTCTGAGAACATAGTGAATTCCAGGGACCTGGGCTAGATCAAGAGCCTAACCTTAAGAATAATTGCTCAGGTTTGCATCTCCCTGTCCCAGTTATTGGTTCCTTCCCACACTGTTGGCGGAAGATGTTTATCAAAGTGACCTACAACGTCCCCAAAACATGACAGATTTCTGTCAAAGCTCTTGAATACCTGTCCCAGGCCTAAGGTAAGACCCTATTGCTAGAAAAAAAATCACAGAATGTCATCAAACAACACCAAGAGATTCTGCTAGATCCAGAATGGTAACCAGCTCCCACATAGTAGCATGTGTAGCATTGGAAGGTATTGTATGATCTGCCAGGGGAAAATGGTCAATGATATTTGGAGAAAGCAGAGATCACTGATATACAATATAGACAGTTGTCACAAGAATGCTGACACACAGCTGTATGGAAGAGACCAGCAAGTCAAGAAATGCTCATCTGTGCAATAGTGACACTAAACCGAGGAGGGTAATCAACTGCTTACTGATTGGCTAAGAGATCCACTTAGTGACAAGGAACCCTTAACTGGAATTGGGATCCATGGCAAAATCTTATGGGAATCAAGAACTAGGGTTCCTAGGGGAAATTCCCTCTACCAGAGAGATACAGAGCTACTACACCCATTAGGAGCTAGCCAAAATAGCAATGTTATTTCATTTAACCTATATTGATTTCACTGTCAAATGGAGATTCTGTTTATATTTTTTCAGAAGGCAGTGAGGGAGCTGGGGACAACTCAATTCCACCAACAAGACATTGGATGATAGCTGACATCCTGGCAGCAGACAAACCACACCTAACCTTCACATAGGGTCCAAATGAAGCCTATGAGAAAGTGATGAGACAAACAGGAGACCAATCACCACAGTAAGTCTGATAACCCATGAAAGGTCAATGGAGACAGACACCAATGATAACCAACACAACCCAGGGCAAAGATCCAGAGATACTTAAGATCTAAACAATAAAGCAGACTCAAAACTCACCCACTATGACGTAGGGAACTGAGCAAAAGAATGAAAGAGCCATGGTGGGGGAGAATATCCAGAGACATTGACCCCCTCAGCCACAATACACAAGGGGTAAGAAAAAAAAAAGAAGAAAAAATTGTCTCCCTCTGGTGCAGTTCATAACCCCCTAACCTATGGACAGATCCAGTGTGTGCACAGAGAAAGGACCCCAGTGGGTAGAGGACAGAGAGGAGGGTTTAAACAGGGACACATTCACAAGATTTGCTCATACAATGTATATACTTATTCATAATAAAGGAATTTTTAAAAAAATTATTTATTGTTATTATAAACATTGTATGAACAAGTTTTGTGTTGGTATCCCATTTCCCTCCTCCCTGCCCCCAATCCACAGAGTGCCCTCCTCAATGGATTACTTGAACTCCCCATGGGATGGGCAGCTATGAATTGTGCAAAGAGTAGCCAGTTTTTTTTTTTTTTTTGAGGGTGACTGTCTCTGGATATTCTCCACCATGGCTCTTACAATCTTTCAGCCCCCTCTTCCACAAAATTCTCTGAGCCATGGTGTCAAGTCTGCTTTACTGTTGTGCTCTTAAGAGGCTCTCGCTTTGGGCTATTTTGTAAGGACATTCTTTAACAACATATACTCCACTAAATTGGAACATCTAAACAAAATGAATGAATTTCTCTCTTTTTATCTTTATCTATATATATATATATATATCTCCTACCAAAATTCAACCAAGATGAGATAAATCACTTAAACAAAGAATGAGATCACAGAAATCATAAAAAATCTAACGACTAAAAATTATCCAGGAATTGAATCTGCCCTTCAAAGAGGAACCAACATTTCTCAAACTATTCCATAAAATAGAAAAGAAAGGAAAATATTAAATTTCTCTTATTAAACTAGCATTATCCTGATTTCAAAGCCAGATAAAGGTACCAAAAAAAAGAAAATTACAGACCAATTACCCTCATGAAAATAAATAATTTTTTTAAAAGTAAATGCTTGCAAATGGAATACAGGAACTTATCAAAAATATATTCACTGTGGATTTTATTCCATAGATGCAGGAATGACTCAACATATGCACATCAATAAATGAAATGCACCATATAAATGGACTCTAGGACAAAAATCACATGATCATATCAATAGATAAAGAAAAGGCATTAAAAAAATCCAACATCCCTTTAGAAGGTACATTCCCAACATAATAAAGGTTATATATGACAAACATATAGTCAAGCATCATACTATGTGGGAAAATACGAGAAGTGTTTTCACTAAAATCAGAAGATGATGAGTGTGTCAACTTTCGCCATTTTTATTTGATAAAGTACTGGAAGTCTTAGCTATAACAATAAGACAAGAGATATAAATAAAAAGGGTAGATATAGGGAACAAAAATAGCATTATTTGCAGATGACATATCATATATAAGGGAACATAAAGACTCACCAGAAAACTCTTAGAGCTACTTATCAAATTAGTAGAATACAAAATTAACACACAGAAATCGGTGGCCTTTCTTTATATCAATAGAAAACATGGTCCGGATGAGGTCAAGTAAACATTCCCATTCACAATTGCTTTTAAAGAAATACCACAGAATAAACCTAATCTAGGAAGTGAAAGACCTCCACAATGTAAACTTCAAAGACACTAGGAAATGGAAAGATAACCCACATTATGGTGAGGGATTGAAAATGTCAATATTTGAAACCGGTTATTTTACCAAAAGCAATTTACAAATTTAATGTAATCCCCATCAAAATCTTAATGTCGTTCCTCATTGAAACGGAAAAACAATCCTAAAATTCATTTGGGAGCACACACAAAAATATTATCTGATAATAAAAGTGACCTTGAACAGAAAAAATAAGGCTGGAGGGACATGACTCAGCAGTTAAAGTGCTGGCTTGCAAAGCCTAATGACCCAGGTTCAATTTCCTCATGTCCACAGAAAGCCAGATGCAAAAAGTGGCCCACCACAACTGGAGTTCATTTGTAGTGCCCATTCTCTTTCTCTCTCTCTCCCCCCTTACAAATAAAGATATTAAAATTAAAAGAAATAAGGCTAGAGGTATCACCATACCTGATTTTGAGGTATATTCCAGAAACATAGTAACAAAAACAGTATGGCATGGCACAAAGTAGACATGTATGTAGATCAATGGAACAGAACAGAATCCTGGCTTAAACCCAGACAGTCATAGCCATCTGTCATTTGATAAAATTGCCAAAAATATTCAATGAAAAAAAAAGCCTCTTTAACAAATAGTGTTGAGAAAACTGTATATCTGCATGTAGAAGAATGAAACCAGATCTGTTTCTCTCTCCATGAATAATAATTGACCAGAAATGGATCAAAGACCTTGACATTGGACCTGAAACTTTGAGGCTGCTAGAGGAAAAAGCAGATGAAACATTTCGACATATAGGCAAAGACATTCTGAAGAGAACCCCACTCACTTAGGAAATGAGGTCACTAATCAACCAGTGGAACCTCATGAAATTAAAAAGCTTCTGAACAGCAAAGAACACTGCTAATCGAAAAAAAGAGGCAACCTACAGATGAGAGAGAATTTTGGTACCTCTATATTTGACTCTATATATTTGATAAAGGATTAATATCTAGGATATACAAAGAACTCAAAAAACCCTACAAAATAATAAAAATTATCCAACTACCTAATAATGAATGGTCTATAAATCTGAATAGAGAGTTCTCAAAAAAAAAAAAACCACATTTAAATGGACAATAGGTATTTTAAAAATGTCCAACACCTTAGACATCTGAGAAATGCATATTAAACGTACTTTGAGATTTCATCTCAGTTCTGTAGGAATGGCTATCATGAAGAAATTAAATGACAATAAAAGCTGGCAAGGGTGTGGAGAAAGGAATTCTTCTCCATTGCTGGTGGGAATGGGAACTGGTACAGCCACTAAGGAAATCCCTGTGGAGGTTTCTGAGCTAGGTAAAAATAGTCCTACTTTATATGGCCAGGAGGAACTTGTCCAGAGGACTGCCTCTTTCACCTCCAGCACCTCTAGCCTACTGTTAAGAGATTCCTTAATAACTTGAAAGGGCAGGAAAAAATCTGAATGAATTGTCATCATCCTGGGAGAAGCAGGTTTAAATCATCTCCAGCAATCAATTCTGCCATTTGAGCAGAGCTGACACTTGTTGAACTCAGTTGATGACATAAAGCCACTATGAAAGGCCAAGTCCCCAGGAAAATTCTGAAGCTTTTACATCCACCAGAAGAGCCCCCTGAACTTGCACCCATTAACCCTTGGAACATACTCCCGACTTCCTCAAGGCCATAGGCTTATAAAAGAAATATTTTTATTACTAAAAGATAATTTTCTACCAAAGATAAAATTAAGTAAATATATGTGTATGCTGACATGGGCAATAGACACAAAAAATGAGTACTTAATATGTGTGACACATTCTACTCAGTACTATCTGATACTAGAGGTGCTGACATTATCACATTCTTCCAACAAATAAAGAAACTTAAACCAACAGATTCAGTTCAAGACCACACAAGTACTTACATGGATTCAAAAGCAGGGTTTGGGGGCTGGAGAGATTGCCCAGTGGTTAAGGTGATTGCCTGCAAAACCTAAACTGTCAAGTTTGATTCTCCAGTATTCTCTAGTAAAGACAGATGCACAAAGTGGCTCATGCATCTGGAGTTTGTGTGCAGTGGCTGGAGGCCCTGGCACACCCATTCTCTCTTTCTCCCTCTCTGTATCTCTCTCTCTCTCTCTCTCTCTCTCTCTCTCTGCTTGCAAATAGATAAGTGAATAAAATATTTTTTTAAAAAGGTGGGTTTTCGATAAATACATATCAGTTATTTTTAAACATCAATAAAGAATTGGTATACACTGTATTCTAAACTCATATAACATTACAAGTAAGTAGTAAATCAACATTAATATTCACAGAGTTGATAATTGAATTAACTTGCATCCATAGAACAAGAAAGTTCCAGATGAAAAGTGAAAACACATTCTGAAAAATTGGATGAGTTAGACGAGGTGCTTTCTATAAGGACATGTTCAGTTCTAAAACTTTTTGGAAGTACGTACCAGCACTAAACATAATTACGTATACAATTCCAGAAATTTAAGACACTGATAAAGAGAATTCATTACACTCTCATAAAGAGTAAACCAGGAAGACTCCTCAATGTCTTTCCATCTGTTTCTGAGCTTTCACCTTCAGATGCCCTGTTCAAGGCCCAGCCTTAGATCACGTGTGCTTTATACTACAGCCTTCCAGGCAGATGGGACAAAGTGCACAGCAGGGAAGACCACTTGCTTGCCCTCATACTTTTTCCAGAGTGGACATAATCAATGAGTGATTCAAACAGAAAGATCACGGGTGAAACGGAAGCTGGATTGTAGGATACCTGTACTCCCTGAAGGCTTTGGATCTACCTGGGTGCATGGACACCTGTACTCCCTGAAGGCTTTGGGGCTACCTGGGTATGTGGATACCTGTACTCACTGAAGGCTTTGGGTCTACCAGGGTGCATGAACAGCCAGTATTTCAAGCAGCACTTTTGTGCACAGTTTTCTTTGTTAGATTTTTTTTTAAGTTGGATTCTCTAGCCCAGATCTCAAACTCACTCTGTACCCCAGGCTGACCTCAAACTCACATCAACCCTCCTACCTTATCTTCCTGACTGCTGGTATTAAAAAGGTATGAGCCATCATGCCCAGCTACACTTTGTGAAGTAATATATGATGTAATGTGTTCATCATGAAATTTTCATACACACTTCGTTTTTGTGGAACAGGGTGTTTCAATGGCTCAGTGTCTTCAGAAGGCAAACAAGACAGGGTAACAGGGTGAGTGAAGCCACAAATAAAGCCATCATAGTCTAAAATTGACACAAAATGTTTTGTTACTAATTCTGTTGATTTATTTAACTGCATTTGGGAGAATGTGGGGAAAGGGTGAAGTTTTGTGAATTTACTTCCTTCAAACAATTAACATCTGTATGCTCTTGAAAGAATTCTCAACAGATACAACAATCCTGCCCAAGCCTGGTAAGAGCCCTCCATTGTTCCATGTCTGCACAGATTGCGTTGTCTCTCTGATGATTTTATGTACATTTAATCACTAAAGATTAATTATATGGCATACGGAAACCAGTGAGACACTGGAGAGATAGCTTCCATCTAAGTGCACAGGCAGCTAACTTGTGGCTTTTTAGAACAATTTTAATTAAAAGTACTAGAAGAATCATCAGACTGAAAATATTAGGAGCTCCGGGATGGATGAGCTTAGCATAGCTAATTAATTGTATATTTAATCAAAGCAGCCTTTGGCTGTAATTAATAATCTATTTTCCTCTGGTAGTAAATATTGTAGTTCTGTGAAATAGAATTTATAATTTCCAGAATGCCATATGCACACAGGAGAGGAATAGAAAAGGAGCATTTTCATATCCGCTTTCCAGCCAAGGTTCAGTTTGTTTATTGACAGAGGATGTTGTCTGTATCTTTTTTCATTTGTTTTAAATGTCATCTCGCTGTGGCAGCTTACAAATAGCTATCCCAAAGCGACTTGGACATTTCAAAGGCGGAAAGAATAACCCAAAGGGAGTGGCTTGGAGAATACTAAATGAATTCTGATCCCCCCACAAAGATCACAGGCTTTAGAGAACTTTAGACAGCTCTATTTGAAAACGACTGATAGGATGGTCAGACTGGACATTAAAAAGGTCCCTCCCTTGTTCTCCCTTTAAATGGCAGACTGGGACTTAGAGATTTCCATCACTTGCGAACTGGTAAAAGGCTCAGATCACAAGATTACAATAATTCTCCTCAAAACACGATAGCTTTTACTTTCAGAGATAAACTTTTGTGTACACACATGCGCACACACACACACACACACACACACACACACACACACACCCCTTGCTTTTAAGAATTTATGCCAAATTTACCCTAAGGATGCCACAAACTACTACAGAGATACTCGACATCCATGTTTACTGCTTCTCTATTTATAATAGCTAAGAAACGAAATCAGCCTAGATACCCAATGATGGATAAATGCACAAGGCAAAGGTAGTACATATACACAATGAAATTCTATTCAGCAGGACGTAAAAATGAAATTATGAAAATTTCAGGAAAAAGTGGATGGACCTGAAAAGAACTATATTAAGTCAAGTGAGCCCCCAACTCAGAAGGGTCAAAACTCTCTGATATGCTGATCCTAGCTGGTAATATCTACAAGGATGTATATAGAGGGAGCAAATGTGGGTAAAACCTAGACAGGTAGCATGGCAGCCAAGAGCTGGTAAGAGAAATGAGTAGAAAGCAGGGTGAGTGAAGACGGAAGGAGAAATGGGACATGTGAAGAGAAGGGGAGAGGACATTAGGGAAGGTAGAGAGAGCAGTTGGGGTGGGGTAAGGGGGAGGGCAAGTAAAACCAATTCTATTTGAGAATTCTAGAAAAAGATACCTAAATTTCTGTATGCTAACTAAAATAATAATAATAATAATAATAATAATAATAAAAAGAACTCATGCCAAGCATAGTACATTTTACTCTTCTGACCCCTTCATTCATGTATGTGAGGGAAAAATTTATTGGGAGGTAGTCATGCACTTCTCAGATGATTTAAGATGTCCTTTGATCCTGGTCTTCTTCAAAACAGGATGAAAATCCTAAGCATTTTGACTAGAAAAGGGACAGTATATTTAATTCATCTTAGCCAGTTGGTTTTTGCTGTCTGGTGCAGATATTTTAAATATGAAATTTAACTAAACAGTTTTCCTTTATGAGTTTCACAATTTTTATAGTGGTATGTAGGAGTTACATGTTGTTGAATAAATAAATGTTTAACTTAAAATGTAATATTAGATCCTATGGAACATATTATTTTGTATGCATCTGATACAATTGCTTAATACGCTAATCAATTCATAGAATACATTCCTTTTTTTCTGGAGGTTATGTGGTCTTCATATGAATATGTATGAAAGAAACAGATATGAATCAGGTTATTAAAATTATATCAAGTGAAAATATTTTATTCTGTCTATGCTATGCATTAATAAAGGTCTGGTAACCAAAGAAGAGAACAAACTATAGAGGTGAAATTTTGCAGGTTTCCCAAAGGCCACAATTAATATCATATGATCAAGGCAGCTCTTATTAATTGCATGATTACTTGTTCAGCACTTAAAATGCTTATAATATAGCCTGCAATTCCCAATGAGAACAAAGATAGTAAAGGTAATTATTTTTAAAATTGTGAAAGATAGCATTTTCTTTTTTAGAATTGTACAACCCTTACACAGGCTCTCTGAATATCCTGGCAAAGGTCTGTGAAAGCACGGAGGAAAACTCAAATGGATAACCAAAACTAGGACTCATGCTATCATTATTTGCCCCAGTTTTTACAGAAATTGTCATTTCTCATTGAACAGCACCAGCAGTACAGATTATTTCCTCTGAGGACTCACAGGATACTGGGGAAAATGGACATGCATATTACCCATGTGGGCTGTGTACATGTTTGTCACTCCCCAATCCTCAGACTGGTCAAGTGTGGTATTGGTCACGCTTTTCTCAATGATGGAATGCCACTAGAGTGCACACTCAATTCTGCTGTCCCATTGGAACTCTAGGACAATTATTCCAAAAACTCAGGCCTGACTCTGGGCTACCTACTATTGATGTGAGAAGATAGGTTTAGAGACGTGAGGTCTCACATGATGAGAATTTCCTGAAATATGTGGGGAGGATTTTGTGGCAGGTGTTCATGATCCTAGAGGTGCAACAATCCAAGTCCAGAGACTGGGGAACTCATGAGATGATAGGGCCTTCTCTAAGGGGAGTAATGTAAAAGCTATTTAAGTTCCTACCATATTGAGCACGATAACTTTCAATATATGCTGTACCATTTATGAAACAATAATATAGAAGTCACATAGATGTAAACAATATGTAAGACAGAGAAGGACTTCAACAGACATATCTTAGACTTTATCATCAACATGGATTCCAAAAGACCTTATCCATGTTTATCAGGTGACGAGTGAAAGTTACCACATGTTTACAGACATGTGGAGAAAGCTTGCATGCAAAACTTTGGTATGACAAAAATCTGAAAACTAAAACATCACACTCTAAAAGAGTAGAGAGATGACTTGAGTCTTCATTTTGGTTCTGTTATTTATTGCCAATTTGGATTTGCATATTGCACTCTGGGACCCAGAGTACACAGTCGGTTTCAAACTCATGTGAAGTCATTACACATGAAGGGACTTACACTTGATATTTACAATCACGATTTATAAATTAATTAATTCTCCAGCATTTATCTCACTGCCCACAGGAGATCTAAGTATTATCCATATCTTCGATGAGAGGTAAATATTAGTTTGATTGATTTTTACCAAGGTCACACCACAAGTGGTAAAGCTGGATTAAAAGTCTTGACTAGCTCTCAGCATTCTCATTATGATGCCATCTGGAAATACCTCTCCTTTGTCCTCAAACTAACACCTGGATTAGTTAACTAATCACTGTACAGGATATAGGAAATGATCGTTAATTTAAATTCAGAGGTTGTATTCTCAGCAAAGTCACAGAAATCAATGAAACAAGACAGAAACTCCTCGGTTTTCGAGTTTTGATAAGTGTGTTTGAGTTCGCGAGAAGCCAGGGCACAGCACTAGCAGCTGAACTTGGCTTCTGTGAAATGTCGGCTTTGGAACTCTCACGGCATTGATGTCTCTATTAAATTTTCACTAAGGTCCTTGATTTATTAAATAACAATTACACAAGGTGAAAGTTCTTTGTTATCAAGAAGACTTGGAAACCTCAACAAAGTATCCAAAATGTATGAAGTCCAATCTTTCAAAATAGTTTAGAGAACAGTGAGTTACTGCTTCCCAACGCTAACATTAAACCCTATGGGTAAAGTGCTGAAATTCCAGACAGGAGTGAAGCTCATCCAGTGCTCTTACCCTTCGAACTGCCCTAATGCAAGGTACCAGAGGAGCTGCTCTGGGAGCCGTCTTCTAAGCAGTATTCCTTAGCTGGCCTTTCTCAACAGAGACATTTGGGGCTGGAAAAGTCTTTGTTGGAGGCGGGGTGGGGGTGGGGAATCCTCTGCACTGTGGTGCTTCATGGCATCTCTAGCTTTTACCTACTCCCAGCCCATGAACCACCCTAACTTGAGGGAATTAATTCTGCATTATCTACGGATCCAGCAGTGAACATTTGACGTAGATGCCAATCA
Source organism: Zapus hudsonius (assembly GCA_004024765.1). Classification (NCBI taxonomy): domain Eukaryota; kingdom Metazoa; phylum Chordata; class Mammalia; order Rodentia; family Dipodidae; genus Zapus; species Zapus hudsonius. The sequence continues at coordinate 57,034 of PVHP010000234.1, forward strand.
AGACAATGCTGATGCCCCTCAGTGCCCTCCCATTAGACGCCAGTAAAAGAAATCCCCTCCCACAGGTGACTTACAGGTCAGCACCTAGAGGCAAGGCAAGACAGCATCCAGTTGAGAATTGCCGCTGCAGGCCTCATTTTAATCATATTTTACTTTGTTTAGTTTAAAAAATGCCAACTCTAATAAAGGCCTGGGTTAATATGTAAAAGACAGAAATTAAAGGATAGAGGTTAACCTATTTTTTACTTTGTAAGCACATATAGTTATGTTTAATGTAAAAATTATAGAATATATTGAAATAAATCAATGAAAAATATTACATAAGAGGGTCTTAGTTAAGTTCATTTTATTACCCACCAATCAGGATAAATTGAATGTTATAGTTGGTGTTCTCTCATAAAGAACTTGTCCTTGTCAGACAACTGCCACTGTATTTAACATTCCCTGAGTTGTCATTAAATAGACTAATATGTTTGACAAAGGCACCCTAGGGAAAACATTGTGAAAAGAGGTTCTTAGACTCCAGGTGTGATGATTGAGTTCTATTGTCAACTTGATCAGATGCGGAATCTAGTGAGACATGGGCCACTTGCACAGGTCTGGGAGGGTGTTTCCAGGTAAGATAACTGAGCATGGAAGTCCATCCACCAGAATGGGTAACCCTTCTGCTAAGGGAGTTTATGTGAGGGAGTTCCAGGAGAACTCCCGAGCTGTATCTTTAGTCAGGATGCCATGCTACTCGCTGGTGTGTGCATTTTGCCTGACTCCTCTTGCCACTCTCTGTGCCTGCTTCTGCTCTTTATTTGACCTCATGACCTGAGCAGTTACCAGGTCCTAAGACTTCACCTGTATGTACCCGCCTGGCCTGAGCAGCTGCCTATTTCTTCAACTTCCCAGTTTTTGTCTTGACTCACAGGCCAACAGCTACCAGGTCCTAGGCCTCTTCAGACAGTGTCCACTCTTCTGGACTGTGTGGCAGGATTCTTCTACTTTCTTGTCTGTAGACATTTATTGTTGGACTGCCTAGCCCATTTATTGTGAGATAACACAATAAATCCCTTTAATATATCATTGCACTGGTTTTGTCCCTCTAGAGAACGCTGAATAATACAAACTTTGGTATCAGTAGTGGTTCTGGAGAAATGGAATTATATGGATGAATTTCTCTAGTGGGGTTGTGTTAGAGTAAAATTAGAGTTAAAATAAAAGTAAAAATCTCAAGGCAAGAGGGAGCTAATTATTAGTAGAAAGAAATAGAAAAAAATCTACTCTAGGATGGTATTTTGGAATGCGTCTCTCCCATCTCATCCTTTCCTGTTATCTTGCCTCTGTTTCCTGTAATCTTGCATCTATGGTTAAGCATGGTAAATACTGAAAATGTCCTGAATGATGGGTTTTACAGGTATGGAAGGAATGTGCAGATGCTCTGGTTAATGAAAAAACCCTGTAAAATTCCCCAAATTATAGTGTGCAGTTTTAGAACTATATAAGCTCTGCTCAAACTTGGCTCTGGGCTCAATTGCCTCTGTCCTGCCTGAGGATACGCATTGAGCCTCAAGCATGCTTGGTAATTTTTAATAAAACCCTTTGTGTGTTGCATAGGAGATTTGGTCAGAGTCTTCTTTTGAGTCAGGGGTCGGGGGTCCTAACAGATGGTGCTATCCGGAGCTAACTCTCCAACTCTAGCCCCATGAAAAACTCTGTGAGAAGCAAGCAATTTAGTTTCTTTGCATAAAACCTTTGAATATTTATGGAAAAGTAAGAAATACAATGCTGTTGGCTGGTTGCTTCTAGCATCTCTGGATAAGTAACAAGGAAACAGAAAAATCTCAAAGATGAAATTTCTCACTATGCACATAAGTGATCTAAAGTTTTCTAAGTGTGTTCTTGAAGACTTTCCAGCAGTCATAGGGCTCTGGTTGCTTAAAACCAAACTCTCGCCCTCATTGGCTAACATATAACTTGAGTCCAAGACACAATCCTGTAGCTGTTGGCAATTAAAGTAAGACCACTAATTAGAGAAGAGTGGGGTCCTACGACTCAGGACGGAGATGTGTGGGAAGACCCTGGTAATGATGAGTGCTCCATGTTTATTAGTTAAACAAGCCACTGTGCTACTGACTTGTGTAGGATTTGGGGTTCTGGGTAAGGAAATATGTAAGACATAATAAACATTATACACTAGCAAGGTGTGAATCACCACGAGCTTGCCACCAATATTGTGGCAATATGAGGGCTGTCCATATAATTGCCTGCACTTATTTTGGAAGGCAGATATGCTTACCACTATATCACCAACTCCTCACCAACCTGCACGTATTTTGATGTAGATGTCAAAGAAACATAGCAGACTTATTTCTCATTCATTCATTCATAATGCATTTCTTCCTAGATTTAAAAAGGTTGTCTACATATATTTATCTAAGAGGTTGTGTACATATATGTTTCTAAGGATCAATTACCATGTTGAACAAAATGAGAACTATTTTCTGCTTTAGAACTCCAATTTGAGAAAAATCTCGCCTCTTATGGGTGGACATTCTCCATCTGAAATCATCAGGAGGGATAAGCATGGCCAAGAATGGGGCTTTCAACCAGCTGCAGTTTCAACTTCTATCAGGGCCTCAGATAATTCAGATGTTGAGAGATAAGCCTTCTGAGAATTATTGTCAAACATATTAATAGATACATTGCATAATTGGTAAATTTTCTTTTCCCATTTTTTTAGAGTCTATAATTTTAAGCATTTTAAAAAGTTGAAGTTCTCTGTCTATGGTAGTTCAAGTCCTAGACTGTTTAGCGCTGATGACAAAAGAATAGAAATCAAACTATGTTATTAAGGATCAAAGCTAAGTAATAATTTAAAATATAATTAGATGTTAAGACCTTTCTTGTGTGTAATGTTATGAGCCTGTCAAAGTACTGGAAATACTAATTAAAATGGAAAATTAGAAAATAATTTTCGTGAGTTTGAAATTAGATTCTTCCTTCTTTGCTCCCTTCAATTTTCATTCATGAATTATTTTTTAAAAGCTGATAACCAGTATGTACCAGACATTACTTTACATACTGAAGGAATATCAGTCAATAAATCAGACAAAATCCCTGTTGTCATGGAGTTAACATATCAGTGAGGTAGACAATAAACACTGCAGTATTATTAAGTTCTATGGGAAGATTATCATGTGTCAAATGCTATGAAAAACAATGGAGCATGAGGAGGGCTGAGAAAAAGGAATAGAGTTATTATTTTCCTGTTGATGGCCAGTGAATGTCTCATGAAGAAGGTGCCAGACGTGTAAGTAAAGATTTATGTAAAGATAAAGGAATGTTCTTGTGTCTGGAGGAAAGAAAGAGTGAAATCATCATTGTAAAGGCTGGTATAGAAGCATCCCTGACGAGTTTGAAGAGAGCCAAGAGAAAGAGCTACTAGCTAAGGCTGTGTGTGCTGGCTAAGGCAAGGGGTAAGAGGTGAACTCACAGTAACCTCACACCTACGGGGTAGCTTTATGAACTGGACATCAACTCTTAGTAGCCTTTCTAGAAACACAAATCTCCAAGATGGTTTCTTCCACTTTTCTTATTCTTGTTTGATTTTCTTATTTTCATTATTCATTTTTGGATTTGGCCAGATTTCCTTCCACTCTGCCATTCCCTCCATTCCCTGAGCTGTCACCTTTTTGTGCTATTGTTTCTCTCGCAAGGTCCACACCAATCATAAGTCCTTACTCACTGAGTCATAACCATGGCAAGTCTGATGCATCAGCTGCAACCTTGTTTAATCCCAGTCTTGTAATAGCATTCTTAGATCAGGCTCTATCCTATGCTTTAATGATAAAATAGGGGAAAAAAGGCAAGTATTCTGTTTTCTTTTCATGGTGAATATCTGCTAACCATGAGATTTGAAACCAACCTGGGTTGACTCCCGTCCCCAGATTCTTGACCACCTGGGTATTCTATCTGCAATTCAAAAAGTATTTCAAGCATTGGATTTAACAGAATAGAGCTAGTGTTTACTTTTCGCCATTAGAAGGGAGCCTGGAAGTCATTCTGCTTCCCCAACCCTATGTTTGAATCTCTATGCACCATCTCTGCCAAGTGGTCCTTAAGGCTGGTCCAGAAAATTTCTAGTAACAAAGCCCTAAAGTAAGGGCTTCTTTTAAACACAGCATGACTGTTTAATGCAGGCCTATGGTATTTCCTTCTTTTGTCTTATAGTAAACTAGAAACTACTGATTGTGGTTTTTCACATAACAGTATCACAAAGTTACTATCACCTTTCAGTTGTCTTCTCTTTCTTCTGAATATAATTTTGTTAAAGTTATACCTTAATATTTAGTAGGATATCTTTGGGTTTATTTCTGATTAAATTCTATTTTTAATATTACATAGTATCAAAAGCAGAGGAACAGGTACTCTGCCTCAAATTCTATTTTAAGACTAGCAAAAATAATGACTGAGGGAGGGTCTGAGAAATGATTTCTGGCTTTTGAACACAATACAGAACAAGAATGACTTGTCCTTTATATAAAATAGCTTGCTATAATTATCATAGTTTCAAAACCCCAAATACATGTATTCAGTTCTGTCTTGATAAAGAGATATTTTTTTGTTTTCTTTTTTTTCCACACATTCTATATAAATAAACCTAGGGACAGGTGAAATCTAGACTTAAATGGTTATTGGTAGTCTCAAACAGGAGATGCTAAGAATAGTAACATTTCCAGTGACTCCTGGCATGATGGAAATTTCCTGAGGTGTCATTTCTGTACTGGAATCATCCCCACAGAAATAGTTATTCTCTGAGGTCTTGTCATGTCTGGATAAGTGAAGGACACACACTGTCTTGTGCCAATTCCATGAGAGCTCAAGATTGCTTGCCTCAAATGTGCTTCCTTCTGCTTACTCCATAATCCCACACACACACTGTACCTGAGATTCCTCTGTTTCCCTGCACTACCCCTCACCTCCCCCATCCTCAGTTAACCAGCAGGGTTAGTAACACATTAGTATCAGTTGTGCTGTACTGTATAGGAGTGTATCAGGTCAACCAACTAGTGTCTAGAGACTAAAATTTTAATACCTGAACCAGGAGCAAAGACATTTTCCCAAAAGACTGGGGAAAGGGGACATGTTTTAAGCCCAAGTGGAATAGATAAGCAGCAGTGTAGATAGAGCCTCTTGGTAGAGAGAGGACAGTTATAATCCCAGTTCATAGCAGACCTGGAGATAGAGATCTGTCTTCACACTCCTTGGTTTGTAAGGGTTGTAAGGGTTTGTAAGGGACAAGACGAAAAACAATAATTCTAATGACTAACATTTATATAGCACTTACTTTTCATCATGAAGTACCATCCTTGAATACGTTCTTTGTATTGATTTGTAATCAATAAGAAGTTCACTCACACTGCTATATGGCACAGACAAGCAAGTCAAGAAGTGCCCATCTGTGCAATAGTGGCACCCATCCTAGGTGGGTAATCAACAGCTGGCTAATTGGCTTTGAGATCTGCTCAAAGGCAGGGAACCACTGACTGGTAAGGGGACCCAGGGCAACCCTGAATGGGGACCAAGAACCCCATCTATGCAGGAAAGTCCTCACTAACCATAGGTCCTCAGAAATGCTACACCCGCCAAACACTCACCAACCTAGCAATATTTGTCTCAATTGACCAATAATAATCTCACTCTCCACTGGAGACTCTGCTTGTATTTTTCAGAAAGCAATGAGAACTGGGGACAATGGAACTCCACCCAAGGGACCTGATTTGACGGGGGACACTCAAGCAGGAGACGATTCACCTCAAACTCACCATTTGGAGCCCTAACGCAACCTCTAAGGAAGTGAGATGACAAGCAAAAGAGCTACTCCCACAGCAAGGCAGATAACCTAGAGAAGGACAATGGAGAGAGGCACCAAGGGTGCCCAAAATTGTCCAAAATACAAATCTACAGACTCTTAAAAACCTAATAACCATGCAAAATATAAATTCACCCACTATGACTCAGGGAAACTTGTGGAAGAGAGGAGGTGGAAAGAATGTAAGAGTCATGGGGGGTAAAATAATCAATGCATAAGAGGGAGTGTCACCATGGAATAAATGGCTTTATCTAAGAACCTATGCTACTGAGCTTATTGTTGTGTTAATATATGTAACTTTAAGCCAATAAAAACATTAAAAAATAAGAAGTTCACTGTGAGAGGGCACTACTTGTCTAGGTAAGTAAGAAACAGAGGCGATGATCTTAAATCACAGTGCTTTTGTGAAAAGGCAGGATTTGCACTAAACTCCTTACTGTGCTGAAATTAGAAAAGGCCCTGAGTTTAGCAATGTTAAGCTAGTGTATCGGTTGTCATGGAAACAGAGTCAAACAACAGTTTTTGTGCTGTAATTCCAGGAAAGGAAGATTCCAATTTGAGCATTCATGCTAAGATACTCTGATGCCATGGGTTTACTTATGACACCGTGGAAGGACAAGAGAACCCAGCTGTGGGGAATACTAGCTCCCAATGTCAGTGTAGGACACTCATAAATTGTCAGAATTATACTGATCATTATTTTCTTAAAAATAAGTTGAACTCGATATCTAACCATGGAAGAGCAGTATCTTACACATAAATTTTTACTATGCTTTCACCTATATGGCAACTTGAAAAATATCATTTAAGAATAGGATTGGAATGAAATGTAACAGAGATAAAGTCAGCAGAAACATTTTAGATGAAAAGAACATAAGCTCAAATGTCATAAGAATCTCTCTTTATAGTAAAATGATGGGCATGCTACTGAACTCTGAGGTAAGCCACAAAAACTTTCTATTTGATGGTTGTTTATTTTCCTTTCTTGAGAGGTACATCAGAGAAAAGGCTGGATGCTTTAATAAGCTGCCCAAGAACCTTTAGAAGTGATGTTTTCTAAGGGCTAACAGTGAGATGCCATAATTTATGGATCCTGACAAGAACCATTAATTGTCACTGTGTTGCTACATTTGAACTCATAGAGTCGATTTAGTCAGAGTTCTTGTAAGATCTGGGAGGATCATTAAAGGAAGCTTGAGGCTAAGCATAGATAATAGGAGTATTTTAATATTCTTGATGCTTTCAGAGAGGAACAGCACATCATACATCAATGCTGCACACTGCTCTGAAGCTCCCCTGTGGGGGTAGAGCGATCCTAGATACTGTCTCTCCTCTCCAACTGCTTCCAAAAAGGGAGAAATACTTAAATTCTTGCACTCCAGAAGTCCCAAGGTGCCCTAGGCATCCCAAGAAATCTCAGAAGAGATGTATACTATTTTTGTTTTTTTCCTTGTTATTCTTCTCTTTGAAGTCTTGTGTAAGCTTATTGGGAGAAAGAAAATAAATTGGTACTTTTTGAATACCCTTAAAATGAAATATAAGGGCCAGAGAAATGGTTATCAGTAAAATATTTGCAACCCAAGCATTAGAACCTGAGTTTGGATCCCCAGTAATGATGTAAAATGGAGTCATGTGCCCGTTATCCCAGTACAGAGAGGCAACACAGGAGAATGCTGAGGGCTTATTGGCTAGCTAGTCTAGCCAAAATGGTGAACTCCAGGTTCAATGAAGGTGCTTGTCTCAAAAAAAATGAGATGGGGAGCCACTGAGGAAGACATTCGACATCAATCTCTGCTTTCTTTATGCACATGCAGAAACATTCACATGCACCTGAATACACAGTATATCCACACAGATATGAGCATGCATACACAACACACACACACACACACACACACACACACACACACCACAAGGAAAGTATAAATATGAAGAAACCCACCAACCTTGGTAATGGAATATACTTAATAAGAGTCCCATAATGAAGAGGGAAACTGTAAAATGTTAAGAATATTTCAAGGTCAGCTGAAACCCAGGCTACTCTGATCCTGCATATATGAGAAGGTTCATTTCCTGACTGCTTCTTAAAATACACGTTATTTTTAATATCAGAATGACTTTTCTATTTATACAAATAAAAAAAAACAACTCTTAAAGCCACTGAGCAGAGTTATCTTGGACTAAACTCTCCTTGGTGGCTCTGCTTCTGCACTCCTGTGATGAGCCTCACCTATCAGTGCTCCAGGAACTTATGCCGCCCTGCTTCCTGTCCTCATTCTGTATCAGGCATACTTCTTAGTTTGCCGGGGGAAAGTATCTTCTCCCTACACCTCCTGGAGCCTTTGACTCTGAGATTCAGCTGACAGCCAAAGAAAACTCTCAACTCTCAGCTTAGATACCTTGAAAGATGGTGATTGGAAGCTGCCCCTGAGCACATGGGTACTTGAATATGGAGAAATCATTTCCTTTCTTTCTATCCTTAATTTTATCCCTTTTATATCTTTTCTTATTGCTCCACCTAGAAGGCTAAGCACATATTCAGTATCAGTGGAGAGAGTAGGCACCATTGTCTTGATGCAGATTTTAGAAGAAAGGCTGTTAGTTTTGAGTGTGATGTTGGCTATAGGTTTATCATCCATAGTCCTTTGTTACCTTGAGACGTGTTCCATCTAGTCCTGATTTCTTAAGAAACTTTTTAATGAAATCATGTTAAACAGTATGATTTCTCTCCTTAAATTTATTTATACGGTGAATCACATTTACTGATTGACATGTAGAATCACCCTTGCATCAGGGAATGAAACTAACTTCATTGTGGGATATGATCTTTTTTATTTTCTTTTTTTAAATTTTTTTGGTTTTTCAAGGTAGGGTTTCACCTAGCCCAGGCTGACCTGGAATTCACTAGAGTCTCAGGCTGGCCTCAAACTCACAGGGATTCTCCTACCTCTGCCTCCCAAGTGCTGGGATTAAAGGTGTGCGCCACCACACCCAAGTTTTTTTTTTTTTTTTTGATAATCTTTTTAAGTGTTTTTGAATTTGGGATGCAAGTATTTTGTGGAGAATTTTAAGATTTGTGTTCATTAGGAAAATTGGTCTTCAGTATTTTTTTTTGGAGGGGGAAGTGTGTGTTATGTATGTGTTTGGTTTGGTGTATTAGGACAATACTAGCTTCATACAATGAATTTGGTAGTGCTTCTCTTATTATTTTGGGAAACAGTTGAAGAAATATTAGTATTAGAACTTGCCTAAAAGTTTCTCAGAATTTGGCAGTAAATCCATTTTCATGAGCTGAAGTTAGTGTAAAGAATTTTAATTACTATTTCAGTCCCATTACTTGTTATCATTCTGTTTAAATTGTTTATATATTCTGATTTTAATTTTGTTATGTCATATGGATTTAGAAATTTATCCCTTTCTTCTAGGCTTTATGGCTTTTTGGAATAACATTTTTCAAAATATTGCCTAATGATCTGGACTTAAATTATAGCAACTCTGTTGTCATTCTATTTTGATTACTTTGGGAATTCTCTCTTTTATTAATTTCATTAGGGGCTTGTTGAACTTGCAGAGCTCTTTGGTTGATTCTATGTATTATTATTTTTTTGTTATCTCCAATTCTCTATGTATTATTTTTTGGTCTCTTGTTCAATCATCCTTGTACTCATCTTGATTCCTTCTTGCCATCTGTTGCATTTGGGTTTAGTGTCTTAATTTTTTTAGAGCTCAAGGTGCATCATTAGATTTCTTATTTGAGAGCTCTCTGATTTTCTAACGTGACCACTCATAACTATAAACTTTCCTCTTAGGACTGCCCTGGCTATACAGGTTCTATTAAGAAGTTTTGTTCGTTTCTTTAATTCTAGGAATTTTAAATGTTCTGCCTGATTTCTTCAATGACCATTCTAATACATAGTATTCAGTCTCTCCATTTCTGTTTAGTGTTGGAGGTTACTCTCCTTAATTTTATTTTTTATGCTAGATTTTTAGTTTTATCCCACTGTGTTCTAATTGGGTGCAAAGAATTATTTCAGATTTTTTTTGATTTGTTAAGGATTGCAGTGTGACATATGGTCAAATTTAGAGAAGATTCCAACTGCCAATGAGAAGAATGTATATTCGCTATGTGTTAGATGAATATTCTGTAGATATTTTCATCCAATTGACAATATGGCTTAATTTATCCCTAAATTCTCTTTACTGATTTAATTTGGAAGACTTATCTAAATGTGAGAGTCATTATTGTGACTAAAGACCTAACAAGAAGCAGCCAAAGGGAAGAAGGGTTTATTTTGGCATACAGTTCCTTGGAAAATAATCTATCAAGTCAGGAAAGGCATGACAGTGGTGATACAAAGAAGGAATGGGAAAAGGAGAAAAGAGGGTAAAGTATGAATGGGGAGAAAAATGTATGGGTCGGAGGTATGAGAAGTAGTGGAGAGACACTGATGTAGAAATGTAGAAAAGAAGATCTTTGTAGGTGTAGAAAATACTCCCCCAGTTATATGTCAGATAAGGAATTGATATCTGTGATATGTAAAGCACTGAAAAAAAATCAAGCACCAAAATAACAAAACAGTGAAAGGAATGAAATGTTTCAAAAGAAGAAACACACATGGTCAATAAGTACTTTTAAAAAGTGTTTGTCACCCTTAGCTGTCAGGGAAATGCAAATTATAACTACTTGAGATTCTATCTTACTCCAGTCAGAATGACAACAAACCCTGGTGGTGACATGAAACAAGACAACAAGACAAGATCTAGAAATTATTATACCAAGCGAGTTAATCCAGATGAAGAAAGACAATAACCACACACTGTCTTTCATCTGCAGAGTTTCACATTATCTACGTGTGTATGTGTGTGTGGTCAAAAACTGGAGTACATACCATTGAAAGTCAAAGGAGGAGCTGAGGCTAGGGGAAGGGTAACAGAACACACGTGACCTAGAAGGAGAAAGGCTGCAAGAAGGCCCCAGGAGCCGGGTAGAAGAGATGAGGAGGAGGACCAACAAAAACATTGATTGAAAAAGTCATACTAAAATCTACTACTGTGTATGTTCATTAAAAAATAAAAACATTGAAAGCATCATGTTTAAAATTTTGAAAGTTACGAGTCTCAACACCTATTGAAATTTACAAAATAAATAAGAATTAAAAAATCTAAAAATAAAGCACTCAACAAAATTAAAAACAAATGCTGAAGACTTGACATTATAAGATGGACTTAAATCTCAGCCTTCTTATTTAATTTTAAAAATATTTTATTTATTTATTTGAGAGAGAGAGAGAGAGAGAGAGAGAGAGAGAGAGAGAGAGAGAGAGAGAGAGAGAATGGGTACGTCATGGACTCTAGCTGCTACAAATAAACTCCAGACACATGCACCGCCTTGTTTATCTGTCTTTTCACAGGTACTGGGGAACTGAACTCAGGTCCTTCTGCTTTGTAGGCAAGTGACTTAACTGCTGAGCCATCTCTCCAGCCCCTTCTCATTGAATTTTCATAACTCTCTGAGCCTCTGTTCCTTCGTCTTTAAAATGGGAATTTTTGCCACTCTCAGAGGATTACTGTGAGATGTAAGTAATTCACATATATAACAGCTGCTGGCATGGACCTGGACATTTAGGATCATTACCTGAATCTGAATCTTACCTGAGGATACTACTGTGGCCCTCCTGAAATGCCATTCACCTCTTCCATTTCTTGTTGCTGACCTCCAGTTCCCTCACAGACTAATTCAGACACTTCCTGCTTCCTACATGAATGAGGCTTGTCTCTCTCAGTATTCCTTGATGATGGAGGCATCTCTCTCTCTCTTTCTTTCTCTCTCTCTCCCTCTCTTGTTCTCACTCTATCCTATCCATGCTCCCAGAAAATATTTTCTTTAAATCTTCTGGAATTTCTGTGATTTTTCATTTTCATAGAAGAAAGATATAAGAAAAAAAACATGTCTGGGGCTGGAGAGATGGCTAAGTAGTTAACGGGCTTCTCTGAAAGCCTGCTAACCCTGGTTCAATCCCCCTGTACCCTTATAAAGCCAGGTACACCAAGTGGTGCATGAATCTGGAGTTGATTTGCAGCAGCTGGAGGCCCTGATAACCCCATTCTCTCTGTCTCTCTTCTCTCTACCTCTCTCTGCTTGCAAATGGAAAAATAAATTTTTTAAAAAAAGGAAAAAATCTCTGATTTCTCACTTTAGAAAATGCCTGAAGCAGCCATTTGTGACAATGAAAGGAAGGCTAAGAGGAAGAAGAGGTGAACAAAAATGCAGGCATTTCAAATCCCTGACTCAAGCTAAGGATAGTTGTTTTGTTGCTGTTGTTTTAATTTCTGGACATCTTATTTTTTATCTTATCTTATGCTATCTTATCTTATCATCTTCCACATCTCCATTTCTGAGACAGCAAGTTTGTATCAGCACACCTAGTTTGTTCAGCTCTTAAGATCAAATCTAAGGTTGATGCATGCTAGGGAAAAAAAATCCATCAACTGTCTATATCTCCAAACTACTTCTCCAAATTACTTATTTACTTGCACACAGAGAGAAAAGAGACAGAGACAGAATGGGCACTCCAGGGCCTCACCACTGCAAAGAACTCCAGATGCATACACCACTTTGTGCATATGGCTTTACTTGGGTGCTGGGGAATCCAACCTGGTTTGTTAGGCTTGGCAGGCAAGCACCTTAACTGCTGAGCCATTTCTCCAAGCCACTTTTGCAAATTTTTGAGACTGAGGGTCTAAATTGCCAACTGGCCTGGAACACATTCCTGCCTTTCTCAGCCTCCCAAGTGCTGGGGTTGCAGATGTGCAGCAACACATCCAGATTTCTGCAATGTCTTGATGCAATCAAAGTGTGTTTGAAATTGTTTACTTCAGCCACTTAGAAGGGCATTGTATCACTTGTGTCTGTGAGGCATGAACATGAAAATCTCTACTGTAGAATATTGTTACAGTCCCACCATACTTCTTCATCAACCCATCACTGTCCTTCACAAGACTTAATGTATATAATGCAGTGCAGTAGACAGCAGGCTGACAAATAGGCATAGGTGTGGTTTCTATCTACAGAGGCTCTCAGTCTAGTTGGAGAGATACAACGTGCATATAATAAGACAAACGGGAACCTGGCAAGGCCCGGCTGCTAAACTGGTAGTCCAAACAGTCATCATTGTGAGACTAGAAAGACCACCTGATTTGTTGGTAATCATAGAAAACTATGTAGAAACCTTGGACCTGAGCTTATTTCAAATGAAGATGTAAAGAACCTGCTTCCACAAGCAACATGAAGAAACAGCCCTAGGAGCATGATAGAGCCATGGGATACATGAAGGACGGCATTGGATGGCACACAATGAGACCCGTTTGCTAGATCCATTTTCATGGGAAGGAAGAGGGAGAGGCAGACTGTCTAAAATGAGTTGTCTTTATTCCTGTAGGCAGGAAGGATTTGAGAAAAGACACATTAAGTGATCTTGTGCTTGAGGAAAAAGTAGGTTGGTATTATTCTGGGAAAGAAAAGGTGAGAGCTGAACAGCCACTGAATTAAGGCTCAGAATGGGAGGAGAGAAGAAGAGAGGGCCAAGAAGAGCTCCTGTCTGACATAGAAACTGACACACCATGAGTTAGTTCAGAAGGCGAAGCAGCTAGAGGGAGAGAGGAGGCTCTGTAGGAAGTTGTGAGATAGACATGTTTTGGGGAATATATGGTTAAGGACATCTTCTCAACACCAGACATTCAAATGTATTCTCAATTCTATTTGTACCAAGAAGGAAAATAAAAATAATTTTCAAATATGACTTATAAGAAAAATACCAAAGACATTCAGACAACAATAAACCTAGATGCTCCCTTAAAAGTTCATCAAACTTGTGGGGTTGATGTTGACCCATTTCTACATTACCCAATTGCTTGGCTATTATATGTAGTCACATGAAATTAATCAAGATTTGAAATGCTTAGATAAAATCTATGCCAACCTCCTTTTTTCTGTGTGAACCTATTACAGTAATAATGTTGCAGTAATAATATAAATTTTTAGCAAAGTTGGAGATCTTTCTGAGATTTTGGCATTTTTGAGACTGATTCTAAATTGAATGTCCAAACATAGCATCCTACGAAGATAATATAAAGTTGTTATTCCTAGGCAAATAAGGTGGCTATTTCCTTAATAGACAAATAAGGTGAGTATATTATAGACATATCAAAAAGCATGCCTTTAATCTTCTAATGTTTATATTCAGAGAGGAGGAATTCTTCACCAAGTTCTGAACGTGAAACATATAGACTTGAAATATGCAAGAAATGACAATGTCACAAGATTTGAACCATCTTGCTTTATATACACTGTTTCATTTTATCTATTTTCATAAATTTATGAGCCAACAATGTCCACTCACATTTAGAAGAATACTTTTTCAGAGTGGACAAAATAGTCATGTGGATCAAATGAGTAGTTTTAAGTATGGAAAAGTATTTTAACATGTACATGGATTAACTGCACATTTCTTTACCTTTCTGATTCTCTTAGTGCTTAATATAATTTGATTCTTGATATCTTGACAAAGGTACATGCATCAATCTATATTTCATAGAAATATCTATGCAAGTGAGTATTCTTGAATTTCTGTGTTATCCTCCTTTCCAGAGAGGAAGTGCTTTCTGACAGGAACTCAGATGCAGGGAAGTTTTGGAATGATGATGTCGATCATCATTCCTCTCATGCAGCTCAGAGGCTCTATATTTCAATTTAAAGCATTTCTTCTTGCTCACTCTTCAGTAATAATAGTGAGCAGCTAGTTAACCTCTTTATGAAAATGATCTCATGTACATGAGAGCTTATTTAATCATTGTTTTAGCCATAGGATTTTGGAAATATAACCAAGAAAAAGTGAAATAACTATACTCATTGATCTACTGGACTGTAAAAAATGAAAAGAAAAAAAAATACTGTGTCACCTACATTAGTTTCCTAACAAATCATTAGAGTACTGATCTCAGGAGGAAGTCAACTCATCCCTCAAAGCAACATTGGAAAACTGACGTTCACATTGGGATATGCACACATACTTTTTTTTTGCCTATCATCCCTCATCATCCTATGGCCACCAGTAAAAGTCACTGTTTGTTATCCTGAAATATTCACATTAATAGTGATATTGAATATGGGAATATGTTTGCACAGCCTATTATTATTATTATTATTATTATTATTATTTTTGGTTTTTCGAGGTAGGGTCAGGCTCTAGTCCAGGCTGACCTGGAGTTCACTATGTAGTCTCAGGGTGGCCTTGAACTCACGGCGATCCTCCTACCTCTGCCTCCCGAGTGCTGGTATTAAAGGCGTGCACCACCACGGCCGGCTTCACAGCCTATTATTTTCATAGATACTTCTTTTTATTTGAGGAAGGGAGGCAGAGCTGGGACTGATGTGTTCCTTGTTTCTTCACTCAGGAGAAATTAAGAGCATTCTGTACTTCTAAGGGATTCTGACTTGGAACATCTCCACGATGCTTTAAGCTCTGCAGTTGATGTGTGTTTTAACAAAATGTTATTAAGTTCTATAAAGCTCCACTTACTTTTCCCAGAAGTCCATTGTTGTAGTCACCTTTCTAGTTGCTGTGCAGAAAGAACCCAAGCAAAAGCAGCTGGTGGGGGAATGGGTTTATTTGGCTTACAGACTCGAGGGGAGACTCCATCCTGGCAGGGAAAACGATGGCATGAGCAGAGGGCTGGACATCACCTCTGCCACAGCACTGCAAATAGCGGCAGGAAGGTGTGCCAAACACTGGCAAGGGGAAGCTGGCTTATAACCCCATAAGCCCACCCCCAACAACACAGCTCTAGTGAGGTTCTAATTCCCAAATTGCCATCAGCTGAGGATCGATCTATCAGAACACATTCAATTGTTTGTGGGGGACACCTGGATCAAACCATGACATCTATCATTATCATGAACACTAAGTACATATTTCCTCTTGTTTAAGGGATCAAGTCCATTGAGAGAGCATGGTCTTAGTTTTATATTTTTAATAATAAACCATTGGTCACTGTTATTCTCAGTGTTGTGTTTCCTCCTCTAAGGTGCAGATAAGACTATGGAAAATGTGAAGGTGCCTTTGTGTCTTTTCAGACTTCACTTTATGTCTTGGTTTATACAACTTTTCAATAGGTAAAGTGTTTTTAATCATATTTACATATAATAAAAAGTGCCTGGTGTTTTGGAAAGAATAAAAATCATCTTAAATGTGCACATTATCCAAGTTTATGGGCAAGCAAGGATGCTTACATTAACATGTTTAGTACTATAGCATCATAGAAAGTATCTCTGCAATGCAATCTGTTACTTAGAGGTATGGAACCAGCGATCAAGAGATCTGAGCATCCAAACTTGTCATCTCATTAGCCATGTAGGTTAATTTGAGAATAAATGATTAAGGAAATTCATGAATGACCAACATGTTAGCAATGTCAAAGGCTTAAGGAAAAACTGTTTCTTACCTCAAAAACAAGAGAAATCCAAAGATGTATTTCATACCCCAAATCATTACTATGTATCTGGTGAAAGTTCTCTGGACTTCTCATTGTGTCCCTTTCATCCTAGGGTAGGTTTGTTTGGCTGTATAATGCCAAGTCAAGTCTGCGCATTGACCATTATGCACACTTCCCATCATATTGTCCATGATGCCAATTTTGAGCTCATACTATTTAAGTGTGCATATATGTGGTTTTTTTTTAACATAACTATTCTACGGCTGATACCATTAAAACAATGGAAATCAACAAAAGGAATTAAAATTCAAAAAAAAACCCACAATGCAATAATTTTCCAACCAAGACCACTTCCATCCTTTGTACAGTCTTCTGAGTTCTTCCTAGCAGACGTGTGCCAACATCTCTCGGAGACAATTTCACCTTCAATACTGCCGAGAATCTGCCCACTAATGACCATAATGAAACATGCTTTGTGTGAGAGCCTGTTCATTTATTTTCATTCCCGTGAGTGTCTTCAGAGACCAGAGTTGCAATCACGGCTACTTACTATTTAATTCCCAGCCAAATTTATGGTCAAATTGAAAAATGGAGGCAGGCATCCTGATGCAAGTTGCTTTTGTCTGAAGTGTCCTCGTGGAATCATTATACTGGCATTAATCTTTAATCTGCAATTAAACAATCAGTTCTATGTAAAAGATAGCTGCAAATAGATCTCCTGCCTGTGTCCTAGACAATATATCTTTGTGGGAGGTTGGGGGAAGGGTAAAAATAAGGTGTAATTAGGACAAAATTCGTCATGGATCCTGGTTCCGAGGATGTTATTTATGGAGCTAAAACTTCCTCATGCAAAATGACTTTGCTATATTCAGAAGCTCACCAAATTGCCTCCTCATCAGGCAGTGTGTGTGTGTGTGTGTGGGGGTTACTGTAGAAATAAAACAAAAGCAAGAGTGAGGAAGAGGGAAGGAAGCTTGCTCGGCTTGACTGATAAATGCCTTGGCACAAATTGCAACCTGCCTTGCATCTGCAGCTTCCCAATTAAGAGGCTGCTTTCCAGCTTCCACAGAAGCTTAATTAGAGATGGAGTCTTCCAGGCAGGTATGGGCACCACGATCATTAACAGGTAGTCTGAGGACATCAGTGCTCAGGGCTTGTCAATTTTACTACACTACCAGAGCTGTTAACAAAATGGTACCTCTGTGAAAGACTGGCACCCTTGGATAAGGAGTGCTTTCTATAAGTAAAACAAAGCTCTCAGAGGAGACCAAAGATTTCTCTGTGTTCTTGGGAGAGAAATTTTTCAAAGAGAAAATATTAGCGGCTTTTTTTGCTAGTTGAGAACAAATTTCAGAAGGGGACCAAGTGGATGAAACAATGTTTAAGAAAATAAAGGTTGTGTGTTTCACATCTGACTGGTCTGAAGAATGGCATTAAAACAATTTACTTTATATCATTCCCAACAGTTCTGAATGAAATTGAACCAGAAGTTTCCCATCTGTTTATCTAAAATTGTGCTTGTGCCCTGGGCTTGCTATGTGAAAAGGAGTCATTTTTGGGACTGGGGAGATGGCTCATCAGGGTAGGTCACTTGCTGTAAAAATAGGACTCGCGGTCAATTCCTAGCACTCATGTAAATAGCTTTGTATGGCCTGCATACCTGTAACCCCAGTCCTGAGGAGGATGGAGACAGGAGGATGGCTGGAGTTTGCTGGTCTGCCAGCATAACCCAAAATCAAGGAGCTCCGGATTCAGTGATAGACCCTGTCCCCAGGAAATAGGTCGAAGAAGGCTACCCACACAGGCTTCACACGTGTGTGTATGGGATGTGTGTATCTGCATGCATGATTATACACTATGCATGTACACACCACTATTACTACTGCTGCTGCTACTTCTACACATACACACTGCGCACACAGCGCACACCACTGTTACTACATGTACACACATACAATTGCATTAGTATTGTAGGATGTCCTTGTAAGAATGTTTACGCCCTGAAAGAGAAATCACTTCTTGATTACAGAAGACAATGCACTCTTTTAGGGTGGTTAAAGATCTAGCCAACTCAGGATAAAAGATGACTTGCCCATAACTTCAATCCCAGCACTCAAGAGGCAGAGGTAAGAGGATTGCTTTGAGTTTAGGGCCACCGTGAGACTACATAGTCAGTTTGGGTCAGAAACCCTACCTTGAAAAGCCAAAAAAAAAAAAAAGTCACAAGAAATTCCTGCAATACCATGAAGCACTGATGTCTCTCCATACCACTTACTGCCTAGCCATCAAGTATTCCAGATAAACACAATTAAAGACACAAAAAGTAATAGACATATATTGATTCAAACTATTAAACCATTAAGAGAATTCGAAGTTAGTATTTTGTTAGACATCTGGTCATTTATTTTGCTTTACAGTAGCACAGGATGCAAGTTAATATTCTGTTAGGAAAAGGTGGTTGAGAAAACACAACCTTCTGAAGAAAGGAAACCCCATCTCATGTGGCCATATCTCTATAGTCCTCCTGAGAGATTCCAGCCAAGGCCAGATGAATCACAACCACACTGTCATGTTGGATAAACTATAAGTGAATCCAGTTATCAACGGGACACCAGGTACCCATGTGAAGAGGCTTACTGGACATCTCTATTTGCATTTTCCAAAGTCTGCCTCAAAATGTTCCTCATACCTTTTTTGTCATTTCAGATAACTGTAACCTGATTCTAGGTAGTAGGGTATACATCCTCAGAATAATTCTTTATTCCTCCATACTAACTTTCATAAATAATTATACCCACATTTGATTTCCTTTATATTTCTCTTTTTTTCCTCTTTCTCTCCTCATCATTTCAGATAAAAGCATAGCCGTGAACTTTGCCTAGCTTCCCACTGAAGTTTTTAATTATACTTTCAAACCAATTTTAGTTCTGTAATAGTTTTGTTCCAAACCTTTACTGGCCCCTAGCTCCTAGTTTTATGGACATTAGCCAAATGCATAAGGAGGTTGATTATGTAAGAGAGATTATGTGTTTGTAAAGTATCTCCACCACCTACAAACTGAGACTGAGCAAGTTAGCTGACTCTAGGTACCTCACTTAGCTCTAACAGAATGGAAGGAGAATAACGGTATTTCCTTGACTTTTAAATGAGTTAATTTTTATTAATCACTTAGATCTGAAAAATGGAAAAGTGACTGTCATGGTTTGATACAGGTGTCCCCCACAAACAAATGAATGTGTTCTGATAGACCGATCCTCAGCTGATGGCAGTTTGGGTTTTACAACCTCGATGAAGCTGTGTTGTTGGGGGTGGGCTTATGGGGTTAAAGCCAGCTTCCCCTTGCCAGTGTTTGGCACACCTTCCTGCCACTGTTTGCAGTGCTGTGGCAGAGGTGATGTCCAGCCCTCTGCTCATGCCATCGTTTTCCCTGCCAGGATGGAGTCTCCCCTCGAGTCTGTAAGCCA
This sequence comes from Zapus hudsonius, assembly GCA_004024765.1. Classification (NCBI taxonomy): domain Eukaryota; kingdom Metazoa; phylum Chordata; class Mammalia; order Rodentia; family Dipodidae; genus Zapus; species Zapus hudsonius. The sequence goes on from PVHP010000234.1 coordinate 76,849, forward strand.
AATAAACCCATTCCTCCACAAGCTGCCTTTGCTTGGGTTCTTTCTGCACAGCAACAAGAAAGCTGACTGCAACAGTGACTGACTAAAAAGTAATTTTAAAACTTGGCCTTTAGTAAGGTATTTAATCTCTACAGATCTTGGCTTCTCATTTGTTTAACTGACAATTAATTTCTCCAATTTGGCAAAACTTAAAATATTTTATGTTAGTGCCTGACAGAAAGTAGGTACTCAGTATAGTAGCTGTGCTTGGTTGTGGCTCACAGCCCACATCCTGACATTGAGGATTTAACAAAAGCATTCTTTAATTAATCTGTCTTTTTCTTTTTTATTTATTGTCAATAATTAGATATGTTGTATGAGCAAGTCTTGTGATGGTACTCCCATTTCTCTCCTCACCCCCCAGTGCTTGGAATCTTCAGAGTGACTGGAGGATTTCTCAGCGTGCCACATGTCATAATACATGAGCTGTCCAGCTATTCAAGTCCCCATGACTGTCCAAGCCCAAGCAACCTTTTCTCTCCCACAGAGGATCTTTACCAAGATCAGCCTGAGCATTCTTATAACCATTACCATGGATGTATCGAGTGAGAGCAATTAATTTGATTGCTACTTTTTGAAGGGTTACAAGTAATTATTACAAGTAAGTATTATTACAAGTAAATATTACAAGTAATTATTAAAGTTATAATACTTGAGGCTGAGAAGGTGGTTTAGCAGTTTAAGGTTCTTGCTTACAAGGCAGGCTGACCTGGGTCCAGTTTTCAGCCACCTACTGATAGCCAGATGCAAAAAGTGGCACAGGTGCCTGACATCTGTTTGCAGTGGCCAGAGGCCCTGGTGTGTACACACTCACACATACAAATAAATAAAGCAAAAAATTATAGTACTCTTTTCATCACTTTGAAAGACTTTATTACATGATATTTACACAGCAGAGACAGACAGAGATGGCTGCAGTGGTGGGTGTGGGCTGGGTGACAGGGGTTGGTGCCCGGCAAGCTGGTGACAAGCCTGGGCTGGGAAGAGTCAATGAATGGATACAGGTAGCAAGCAGAATACGGAATTGATTGAGAATACCAAATACATTAATATACATGAAGTTTGTAGAATGACTCTAATTACTTAGCTAAAACTCAACAAATGCCAGCTATTCACATACAGTCGTGGAGAAAAGTTTTCTGACAATCTTAAGGTACGGCTTTTGAAAAGCTTTAAAATGGATAAAATGTGTCTCAGCAAAATATAAATCCACAAAACTGTGTCTAATCTTTTTATTACTGTTCATAAATGAATGGCACTATGTGGCATGGAATATTTCATATAGAATTGGGTCTCTTAAGTCATAAAGACCAGATGGTGCGTGAACTTTTCACTATGTATTCTGACTTGATAGTATGTGTCAAGATATGCAAACCTTATACTAAAAGGAATCATAGATATTAATATGTATTTTTAAAAAGCAAGCTGAATTCTAAAATACCTTTTTTTTTTTTTTTTTTTTTTTTTGGTTTTTCGAGGTAAGGTATCGCTCTAGCCCAGGCTGACCTGGAATTCACTCTGTAGTCCCAGGGAGGCCTCAAACTCATGGCAGTCCTCCTACCTCTGCCTCCAGGGTGCTGGGATTAAAGGCGTGCACCATCACACCCAGCCTAAAAGAACTTTTCATAAAAGCATGCTCTATTCTAAATGGAGCATTATTTTCAACATCTTTGTCAATAATCTATGCTTGTAGTCATTGCCTTAAAATTCCATTATTAGTATTATTATTATTTTGCAGCTACAATATCTTCAATATGAATTCATTAATCTGTTTTTGATTTTTATAGAAATCATCACAATCATTATTACTAATGTCATCAAATGTTCAATTTAAGTCATCACTATTGATTAGATGTCTTCTCTCTACAGAGCAGTAATTCAAGTAGCAAACCAGTAGATAGAATCCTCATTTCTGTTATAATAATGAATAAATCCCCCCAACAACTAAATTTAACTATTCAATAAATTTTCAGTTGTGGTAACTGAAACCAGTATTTCTGAAGACTTTTAAATAAGGGGCTGGAAATATGACTCAGCTAGTAAAGCAGTTGCTGAGCAAGTATGACAACTACAGTTTGGATCTCCAGCACCCATGTAAATGCAGGGTAGGAGTGGTGGCTGTCAGTCACCCCAGTGCATGGGAGGAGTTTACAGGGAACCCACCTGGGGCAAGCTAACTGAATTGCTGACTAGCTGAACTGGGGAGCTCTAGGCTCAAGTGAGAGACCCTGTCTCAGTAAAACAAAGGGGACAGTGATTGAGGAAGGGACCTGATGTCAACCTCTGGCTTCCACATGTCCTCATGTGTGCACCCACACATACACGTGTGCCCACACACATGCATACCACATGCAAAATAGCAACCTTTAATACAAGAAAAATAAGCACTACAGCATTGGTTAACAAAAATACTCTTGCTTTTTCACATGTTTTTAGAATATTTGAGTTTGATTCAGACTGCCATGTGGGTATACTTTATCATTAAGAAAATTTCTGTCACTAGAGTTCTGCATGCACACAGATCATACAAGGAAAAGGTTATCCCAAACTACGCCTGTTACTGAAATCACATTCATAGTGGAGAAATGCGATTAATTCAATCAGGAATGTCAATAATTTGAGTATTAGTTGGACGGGATGACATTATCTCTGTGTGCTATGAGTGTATTTTTTTAATAGCTGTGCATTTCCCCTAGTTTTCCATAACTTCTAAGCTATCTAATTCCCTATGGCTAGTTATCTCCATGAATTGGTCTGCCCTAGTGTGGGCTTGGTGCTGTGAGGCCAAAGACTGAATCACCTCCCTCCTCCATTGTGTGAAATGTGAACGTGAGGCTCATTCTTGCTAAGACAGAGACAGAAGAGATCTGTAACATTTCTTGCTGGACATTTATGTAGTGACAGGGTTTTCACTCCTTCTAGTGTCTAGAAGCAGAGGCCTGGGGAACAGGGGTGACAAGGGCACCAGACAGCGGAGGATGGTCCCCAGACACATAGAAACTGAGCTCTTACATTAATAAAAGAAGGAGTATCCAAGCTCAAACTAAATTCCTCTTTCCTACAGAGGATCTTTGCCAAGGTAAGTTTCAATGTTCTCATTGCAATTATCACAAATTCAATTTATTATAAAAAGTTAAATACAAAAACAATTGAATTTTGTTACTTGGTGAAAGGCTATAGGTTAGGGAATGTTAACTGTGCCCCACAAATCTTACAGAAACATAAACTTTATGGGGAACACATGTCTATAAAACACAAAAGAGACTCCAAATAAGGTTGTAAAGGTTTTCAAATAGTAGAAATAAGTGAATGTTATAAATACTTAGTGTCAGGACAGGGCTTTATGCTGAGTAGAATATAAAAGCCCAACTTTGAGTATGGTCTTGTTTCACAGACCAGTGGGACTATTTTGCTTCTTGTGACTAAATAACTGAAGAGAAGCAGCCTAAGGAAGGAAAAGGACATAGACCATCATGGCCAGGAAGGCGTGGCTCCACGAGCAGGAGGCCAACTGGCCACATTGCCCACAGCCAGGAAGCTGAGAGTGAAGGGTTCCAAAATGGAGCAGGGCCTTCAAACCTCAAGGCCACCCTAGCCACCCAGTTCCTGCAGTGAGGCACCACCCCCTAAACATCCCACCATCTGCCCAAACTCTGCCACCAGCTGGGAACCAAGCATTCTAACCCAAGAGTTGAAGGGGGGTATTTCACACTCTAATCACAAGAGCAGTTTAAGATGCCATTGATCTGCTTTTCCAGACCGACCGTTGTATAATGGAGCTAAAAGAAACACTAATTCCTGCATGAAATGAAATTGGTTGATTAATGTGTAGGATAAAGAAAAAAAAGTGACTCCAAAAATTAAACAATAAATTCTAGAAATGATGTCTGAGTGAACAAAGCAAACCACTGTTGGCCTTAACTAGCTGTTTCTTTTCACTTATGGCCAAAATTGATTTTGGAAAAAGAATTATGCACAGAGGAAGGTTTCTATACAGTAAGTTACCAGCAGTGAGCTAAGCTGAAGGTCTTTAATGCTACCAATCTGGTTATTATAAAATTATCTAGTTCTTTCACTAATTATTTTGGCCCTTTTATAATTCTCAAGTTTTTCCAACATACCTTTTTTCCCATGACATTAATCTTTAACTAGCATCTAAAGGAAAATGACGGTAATAAGATTCTTAGGAGAAAAACTAGTTTTCTACATCTTTCTCCCAAAAAAAAAAACATTCCTGAATGTACCCCATTTCTCTAACACTCAGGATAACAAGTACCTCAAAACTAAGGTTAACTAAGGGTTAACCAGGTCCCCCAAAATAAGCTAAAAATGGAAGAAGATAAGAAATGTCCTTGAGCCTGTAAGGGAGAATCTGTTTTGTTTTTCCCCTTTATCTTTCTGTCTTCAGGTGTTCCCTCCCTAGATTTCTTTTTCCTTAAACCTGAGTCCCTCACTAGATCTCTTCTTTCCTAAAGGAGTTCTTCTTTCCTAGAAGAGATAAAAAGGATATTTCTCTTTCCTGGAAAGAGAAATAAAGAAATGAAGATTCCAGGAAAGATTACTGCCTTTCCCAGAAAACCTGACCCCATACCTGACCCATAAAAGAGCCTAATCTGTGTCTCCAGGTGGTCTCTTCCAATTTCCAGAACCCCTCTTGCCTCTTCTTGGGCAAGAAATCTCTATTCCCTCCTTCTCTGAAATTCTACTACGATCTCTGTAATAAAATCTTTCTAAACTTAACCTTCTATGGTCTGGGAATGTCATTCCTTGAATTCATAAAACAAGACCTGGAAGATACTGATTCTACTTTGTATAGATACTTTGCATGACTGTGAGTGTCTGCATCCTAGCTCCTGAGTTATTGCCCACTCAAGACTGAGAAAGGCTCTGTCACTCTCAAGGACACCCCAAATTCCTGTATCAAACTCTGGGGATTACGGAAGATTCTGGAAGGCATTTAGTTTCCATACTGTGTATTTATGCAAAGACTATCTTTTGAAAAATATTTTATTTATTTATTTTCAGGGAGAGAGGGAAAGGGAGAGGGAGAGGGAGGGAGGGAGGGAGGGAGGGAGAGAGAGAGAGAGAGAGAGAGAGAGAGAGAGAGAGAGAGAGAGAGAGAGAGAGAGAGAGAGAGAGAGAGAGAGAGAGAGAGAGAGAGAGAGAGAGAGAATGAATGGGTGAGCCAGGGGCTCTAGGGGCTACAAATGAACTTCAGATGTGTGTGCCACTCTGTGAATCAGGCTTTCTGAGGAATCAAACCCTGGTCATTAGTCTTTACAGGCAAGCGCCTTAAACCACTGAGTCATTTCTCCAGCCCCAACAAAGACTATCTTAAAAAGCTTGTGATGGAAAGATCTAAAAAGTTAACAAAGAGTTTAATTGTAGTTCCTGCAATTTAAAGAGACAGCAGCAGGCAGAGAATTAATTTGCGAAAGTGTGGCTATTAATTAAGAACGTACATTTGCAGTGAGTGAATTTGAGCAAGTCAAGAGGTCAGTATTTAGCAAAGGAAATTGATATGTTTTTTTTTTTTCCTGGTGGTTTCCCTTTCTCGTTGAAATTCCACCAGGAATATCTGTTTTTGATGTTAAGTTAGTTCACATTCAACTCATTGCTTGGGGACTGGAAGGCAGAGGAGCGATACTCAGAATCTTTTTAAAGGCAAAGCATTCCCTTCTATCTCTGGGATGAGTCCATGGAAGAGGTTTCCAAGTATTATATGAAATGTAGTCACTCAGCACATGAGACAGAGAGTGAGATTCAGGATTATCTTTCTTTCTTTCTCCAGGTTTTTTGTTTCCCCATTTCTGAGGACTGCCTGAATATATTCTTAAATCCTCCCTTTCTTGTCTGCACAGACATGGCATTTTTCCCATACAACATTTATAGCACCATGAAAACTGGGTTGTAAATACTTTACTTGCTGTTTCTTCCACCACTGGGAGAGAAGGGTGTGAGACCACAGGTTGAGGTTGGTTACCTCTGTTTTATCTCTATTTATTTTATCAACAAAGTGCAATGCCTGGCATTTCATAGGTAATCAAAACCATCAAACTTTGCATCAGGCATATACTAGTTAAAATTTTTAAATGGGAAAAGAGTATTTTTGTTTGAACAACAACTAGTTTATCCACAAAATATAGAATATGCCATAAATTAGGAATGATTTGTAGAAAAAGCAATTTTACAGTCTGTATTAGCTTTTTCCATGGCTAGAAAGTATTGAGTTCCCCTGGGGCTTTCTACGTTATGACTTGGAAGTCATCAGTCATCACACAGCAGTGGATCAAATCATGGGATGGGCTACACTAGGCTGCAGGTCACAGCTTTATATTTCTAGTTTGCGGATAAGCAGCAGTGGAGAAATTTGACCTGCAAGTCACCACTGTGTTCTGAGCAAAAGGAAAAACCACAGGCTAGTGACAATCAGATTCAGCAGCTCACTTGAAAGTATACAGAGCCCAGAAGTCCCTCACATTCAACCCTTTGCAGTCAAAATCTCCTGTCCCTTTATCCTATTGAATGGGATGAGAACAAAATTGGGGGAAGCTACCTTTCTATAGCACTAAGGCAGGCCATTCAATTGTGAATTATGCCTTAACACCATTACATAAAAGACACATGACACATTAATTTCTGCTATTGTGGGTTATAAAGTACTATTAATTACAACAATAATGGATTATGGTATAGCATACTATTTAATTGCAAATATTTTACCTCAAAATACCTTATTAGTTTTTGATGCCAATATATTAAATAAAAGAAGATTCTTTTCTGGTTCAATGCTTTTTACACTATTACAGAGCAACGAATTGAAGCTTCTCATCCTGGAAACTCTTACCCAGTCCTTAGATGCCATTGAAAAGATACAAACAATATTTGTGGTTAGGTATGCCCAGTTCCCATCAGGAGCAAAGCTATTTTGTGCTGTGATGCAAATGACTGCATTCATCCAAGGAGCTTTGTTAGCTATGCATTGTGTTTCTTATCATTCCTTTCCTTCCTTCCTAAAAGCCCAGGACTCAGAGCTCAGAGGTGCTCCAGCAGCAGCAGCCCCTGTCAAAGGTTTCTTATCAGGCAGAGCAGAGTGGGTTGGGAAGGACCCACCAAGTCACTCATCCTCTCCTCTCCTTCTCCTCTGTGCAGAGTGAGATTCTTTGTCCTTATTCTATGACCCGCTTTTCTCAGGGTAGCATGGCTCCTGGAGTGAGACCCACAAACACACTCCAATACAAAGGTTTGTGAAACCACAAAGCTTTTTTTTTTTCCCTTTTCTTTTTGTATGGGGTGGATTCCTTTCTCCAGCCTTCCAATATGGAAAGCTTTATTTCCTTTTATTTATTTTCTGATGCAAACATAATTACTTAAAGATGTCATAAAACCCAGAGAAGCCTTTATGGAGTGAAGAGACAGAGGTCCCAAAGGGATATTGACAAGTTGAGGAAGGGTCAGATGCTGCCTCTGACAAAGGTTGGCACAGGGGCTCTTTTTCATTACAACTAACACAGCTTAACCGAGTTCAACATAGCCTTCTCTACCCTCTGGGGAAAGGTTTTCTTTTTGGATGAACACTAGAGATTAATCCGCCCATAATTTCTCCTGCTTTTCTAACTGTCAGGGGATTTGTGTTGGAGATAATGGCAGTATTAATGCCTAACTTAGGTGTAGAAATTGCCTTAATATGAAACAGGGATCATGAGGAGCACACAAATAATTGGCCCTGAGAGCTTGCCCTTAAAGTAAATGGCAGCACGGGAGCTTCTACATTCAGACGTCTTTTAATGAAGTTTGGGGCTTTTCTGATGAGATTCCAGACACAATAGGCAGAGAATCAAGGTAGCCTCCTGAGTTTTAACCTCTAGCCTGGATTTAATATGGCCTTATTAAAGATCCTAGCTAGGTTCATTCTGGCATGAAATGCAATAAAAACAAGGCACAAACTGTGCTGTAATTAAAGCAGTTTGGACAATACTACCAGATTCTTAATAATTAAGGAATTTATCACTTGTACTGGACAAAGATGAAAAGAATGCACGGATAATGAATTAAAAGCAAGGCTGTTTTAAAGCATGCTAAAAGTTCAGGTGATTCTATGAAAACACTTCAGTATTCTAGTTTAAGCTATATAGGCATCACTAGCAGAGACTATACATAGGGAGTTGGCAGGAGACTAAGTTCAGTAAACACCTCTCAAATCCTTCTTTCCACAATGAATTGGAGGAGAGAAATGAGACTGCTTACTTACACAGCTGTCTGCATATAATAGAACACTATGTGTAGAAATGGCATACCTTCCAAAGAGTTGCTGGTCAGGGAGACCCCCCCCCTGAATTGCCCCCTAAATTTATAGACTATTGCCAAGCCTCATGGTTGTCCACCAGAACTAGATGGTAAGACTTTATTGCAAGACACCACATGCTTGGGCTGCAGGTCACTGACAAATCAAGCTGGGGCTGAGCTGCAGGCTTCCTCCTTTGTGACTAGCTGTAAGGGTGCTGTAAAGACCTATGCAGCCTGCTGGAGAAGAAAGGTCACCACTGGTGTTAACCAGAAGTGGACCCTGCAAGCTTTACTGCTGGACAGCCATGCCAAATATACCAGCTGGTACAACAGTAGCATGTCTGCTATGGGGGAAACCAGTTGTTTTCTGATTGGACTTGAGGCCCACTCCATAAAAGGCAATTCCTGCCTGGTACTGAAAACCTAATCAAAAGCCTATGGCTGAGGCAGGATTCTATGGCTCAGGATGTCATACACCCTAGTGGGGAAACTGCTACAGAGAGAGAGAGAGAGAGAGAGAGAGAGAGAGAGAGAGAGAGAGAGAGAGAGAGAGAGAGAGAGAGAGAGAGAGAATAGGTGCATCAGGTCCTCTAGCTGCTGCAAACAATCTCCAGACACATGTACTATCTTATGCATGTGGCATTAGGTGGGTACTGCAGCAAGCACCATAATGGCTGAGCCATCTCTTCAGCCCCTAAAATGAATATCTTATTCCACCAAGCTGCCTTTTTTAGGCTAGAGAAGCTTCTCCTTTCAGATAGTAGTGACCACTTGGGGAGACTCAAAACTCACCCAAGTGCTGAGAAGAAATGGCAATGGGGGTAATCAGCACTATCTCAATCACACCCTCCAAGGCTCAGGGACCATTGAGGAAGAGGGGGCAGAAAGAATGCGAGAGTCAAAGGAAGGGGAAGAGTGATTTGCAAGACTGTCTTCCAGAGGCTAAGTGGTAGTATGCATGACCCAATGACAGCTGATGATTCCTACATAAAAGCTGCATAATAGGAGGGGGAAATGATGGCATCTAAACAGAGAAGCAATTAGTTTGAAAGAATAAGGGATCCAGTGGAGATTTGAGAGAGGGAAGGGGGGTGATGGGTGGGGCTTATGATCATGGCATATTGTCTTTATGTAAAGAGGTTGTCATAAAAGGTTTTTAAAATAAGAATATGGCCATGGGGACAAGAGTCAAAACAGGAGCTAAGTTTGAGATACAGAGTGGCTAGAATTCCAGAAAGTCTATAAATCATATTGTTAAGCTAACTCAAAGCACCCATAACATTGCTATTTAACTTTTCCCCATTCATTATTTTGTTAGAATAGTATTTCTTCATGGTTTTTCCTTGATTGACCAAGATTTTAGCAATTTTTTTTTTTGTTTTTAGTTCACAAAACAAATATTCTGAATGTGGTGATACCAGGATAAGTGACCACTATGTTCACTAAAACTTTACTCTTTGATGAAAAGAGTTGGTCAATGTATGTGAAGCACATTCTATTTTTTTCTATAAGTTGGTGGAGAGGAAGTTCAGAATGGACTAATTCTCTTGACATTGTGCCTGCCTGACTGATCTGGTTGGCAATGGCTGTTATGGCAAGTGGGAGACAGAGTAGCAGCTTCTGGAAGTAACTGAATTCTATTCCTATGTCATCCCAGGGCATGTGAACGCAGCCCTCACAATACAATGACTATAGAATCCATGGGAACCCAGTGTCCTCTGTGGCTTAGCCTGTGGGGATTTTCAGATCACCAACCTCCCAGAATCCCCGAAATGCTCATCTACTGTGGAGCCTCCTGTTAGAAAGAAATGGTTAATCCAAATTTCACTGACTGAGACAAAACTGTTAGCTACTAGAGGAAATCTAGACTACCATCTTATCAGAAACTGTCCACAGACTGTGGACATCTTGATGATCAGTTACATAGAGAGGAAACAGAATTTTACCTTTAATACAAAATGGGCATGATTCATCTACAGTTTCATTTCAGACTTAAATATCACAGTGCATTCTCTTGTTTGGATCACCAGGGGAGTCACATGGCGAACAGAAATGTGACACACACAACATATTATTCTTTTATCTAAGGAGTGTGTGCTTGTGTGTACATGGGGGCACAAGTGTGTGGGGGCATGTGGATGTGTGTAGAGAGTGTGTAGACAACCTTGGGTGTCATCCTCAGAAATGCTGTCCAGACAGGGCCTATCACTGGCCTTGAGCTAAACAATCAGGCTGAAGTGGCTAGCTTGAGGACATTTGTCAGTACTGGGATTACAAATATGCTACTATGCCTAGAATTTTAACATGGGTTCTGAGGAGTAGCCCCCCAGTCTGCATGCTTGCAAGGCAAAAATCTTTTCTAAATGAGCTCTCTCTCTTGCCCTCTATAATATTCTTTTCTATGGTTCTTCACTTCTTTTGTGAACACTGTGTCTTTTAATGTGCTATGGAATCCTGTTTGATTATTTAAAGACTAAGTGGTTTATATCCATAATGAATAAGGTATTGTACTTGGGATCATGAAAGTAAATACAAGACAGGGTTCTTTCTTTCAAGGAGGTTTGGCTTTGGATAGACCAATCTGTACAAATATAAACAAGGCAAACTGTCAAGACGTGATTCTCAGGCAGATAGACTAAGCGCAGCACGGATATTGGAACTAAGGAATTCAGGAAAAAAAAAAAGACTTCTAGGGAATGGAGGCATCCCAGAAGGTGAGATGCTTCTGGCAGGAAACACAGAAAGGTCCAAATGCCCATTTGGTCCAATTTTGATGATCCCACATTTACTAATGATAATAACCCCACTGAGGAGGGCCCTCAGTGGAATAAGGGCCAGGGATATGGAGCACAAGAGTAAAGCCTGAGGAAATCCAAGAATCTGACCATTGGCAATATGTTCATACAATAAAGTTCTCAATTAAAAAGTAAAATAAAGAATTGAGGGCAACAGAGCTTCAATCTTTTTGTCATATCTTCTCTGAAGAAGATATGATGAAAAGATATGATCAGAGATAGAAGTTAGCCTTTCGTATTTGTCTTTTGTATATGCTGGCTGAGAGAAGGGATCAAAAGACAATTATATGAGAATATACATATATTGATTTTTCCAACTAGGGTCTCACTAGCCCAAGTTGACCTAGAATGGATTCTGTAGCCCTTAGGCTAACCTCAAACTCACAGTGATCCTTCTAACTCTGCCTTTTGAGTGCTGGAGTTAAAGGCATATGTCATCATGCTGGGCTTTCACGCTATAATTAAAAATAAATCGTATGTCATTAACTCAAAAAAACCCAAAAAGTTCAAAGTCAGTCAGTTGTTAAATTTTGTAGTTGTGTATTTGGGAGATTCAGAAAACAGGACTTGAGAAATAGGTAAGTTTGATCACAGAATTATTATCTTTAAAGCACTGTGTGTCCCACTCGATTCTATTATTTTTATGAGCAACTGGGTACTCGTGAAGATTCTGAGCAAGGCAACAAACTGGACTGATATACTGTAGGAGCACACATTTGTCAGCGAGGATGCCAGGTTCTTCCTGTCACTGACAGAAGTGGTCTCAAAGCCTCACACATTCTATTCCTTAACCTTGGCCTTAAGGAAATGGAGGTGTGTCCAGAAAATGGCAGCAGAGAGGATCAAACACTTGTATATGTAGACAATTGTTCATGCTTATATCTATATCGTGGCTGAATTATTATTATTCTTACATTTTTTGAATGACAATTTTCTAGAAGAGTGTGTGAGAATCACTGATACATAATTGTATTCATACATTTTGTCATAATTTCTCATTAGAACAAAGAAACATTCCTTCTTAAAAGTGATGTTGTTTTTCCTTGATTTTTCAGAGACTTACGGTGATCAATTTTCTGCCTTTCTCTGAAAGGTTGGTTAGAAAGGATGTGGGGACTCAGGCTGGGCCATGTCCCTAGTCACTAAATGCTCATCCTTCGGGCAGTCTAGGAATTCCTTTGAAGGAATGACTGAATCACGACCTGTTTTGTCACCTGGATAGCTTCATTTGTTTTACTCAGGTAGAAGGATTAGTAGCATCTTGTGACTAATGATCAATGACATCTAAGCCATGTCAATACCTTTACAGAGTTAAAGCATAATGAAAACTTAATGAAGGCTTCCTGGTACATTAACTTCCTATGAGAAATATACATAAGAAATGCATGCTCAGCACTTGAGCGACTCCATTTGAGTTTTATAGGATTTCCTGACTTAACGATTTAGTTCCATAAACACTGAATATCTATTTTGTTAAAAGCTCTGTATTAAGCAACTCTGTGGGATACACAAATGCTACATGAAGTGGATATTTTCCTCAAGGAGCCTTTAGCATAGATATTAATTTACTTGTGTTTAATCCTATATAGATATGATAAACACGTCCAGAGGCTACTTAACTGCTGATTGGCAGCAGAGGTAGACGTTGCACAGCTGTATGGAGCTGAATGTAGTCAGTACTACATCACAGTCAAAACTCTTAGAAGCACTATGTATGGCTCGTTTTAAATGTGAAGATGACTGACATTTTACTGAGTTTTTACTACTGTTCTAGAATTGGAGCGAATGCTTGCTCTGGGGGAAAGAATTTGTCACATGTTAAAATACAAAGCACCTGCTCAAAGTTCACTAACAGAAGCCCAGACAAGAGTACGTACGGATTTTTGGAAAATAATCCATTTGTTCTGCTTAAGGTTTTGAAAGAAAACATAAAGTTGGTAGCACTTCAATTGGGTCTGAAGGTGGGATTTCTAAAGTAAAGAAATAAGTGAGGGCTGGAGAGTGCTCAGCGGCTAAGATGCTTGCCTGAAAAGCCCAACAACCTGGTTTGATCCTCCAGTACACAGATGCACAAAGCCAGATGCACAAAGTGACCCATGTATCTAGAGTCCGTTTGCAGTGGCAGGAGGCCCTGGTGCTCCCATTCTTTCTCTCTGTGTCGCCTTTCTATCTCTGCTTGCAAATAAATAAACACAAATATTTTCAATAAAAGAAACAAGGAAAATAACGTTATTGATCTTGACATTTTAAAATGCTGCCATATGGGTAAAATCTACTTACTATACATTAGTATCAAAGGGATATTTGAAGCGGTAAGCTATTACCAGGGCACAGTATGTTTTCAGGGGGGTTCTTCTTACTGTGTCCCACAGTGGTTGTCCTAGAGTGGCCATTTGTGTTTATTCATTTGGCTGGCACAAATATATGAACTGACTTTGTAGCCCTCGTCAAATGATGAAGGTCTTTTAAAAACCAAGGCCCAGGAAAACACTTCATTTCTTCACATAGGGAAGTTATACAGCTGTCTACAGCTGTTCAGCAGACAGCCACAGCAGGTGAAGAGACCATGGAGAGGAAGGGACCAAATGGAAAATTCGAAACTGTAGTGAGCCTTTGCTGTCCACTTTGTTGTCCCTTAGGCCAGATCACAAAAGTATCCGACTCATGAACATCCTGTGAATTGATTCACTAGGTTCTGTGTACATGTACAAGACACAAATAACTCTTCTCCCTTCTAACATCCTCAATCAACACAACAGCATTACAGTGATGGCTACAGGGTAACCTCCCCTTTTCTATCTTTACATTGATAAATCATAAATGTATGTACATACAATCTGTTGACAGTGAGTACTTTTATAAGACTACTAGTAACACATGACTTGCAATTCACTTCAAAATTTCTATGACACCTTCGAATATTTGAAAATTTATTGACACAGTTGAAAATGCACGAAGCGTCACCTGCCATTCTTGCCTGCATGTAGGCTTCAAGATTAGTGCAGACATCTTGCTCGAAATATTTTTTATTTCTAAAATTAAAATACAAGTAAATGAATTTGGGAGTAATTCACTTTTCTTCAGATTTCCTTAGTTGAAGCTGAATAAGAAAGAAAAGTTTGGCTTGGGAATCGCCTCATTTTTAGCATGTAAAAAAGTTTGAGATCAGTAAAATTGAAGCTTTATATTCATTCATTGAAAATTATAACTTTGAAAGATTGCATGTATAACCAGCATTATAAAAAATGACAACTGTATCATTTTGCCTACTCTGATATCTCCTTGAATATTCATTCAATCCAAGAGTAAACTCTGCTAGCTAATTCATACACAAAAAGACAGCTATAAAAACATGTGAAAGGCAGGCTATGTTTATGATCCCCTGACAGAAAATGTATAAATGGGAAGAAATTACCACCCTTTCACAAGGGCCTCTCACGCGCTGCCTGACAGGTGGGGAACGGGTGATTTCTCAGCTTCATGTTCAAGTCCCGTCTTCCGTAACAAAGTCATCTTTCTCTTCCCTTCAGTCAAAACAGCAAAACTGTAATTGTTCCTGAAGTTTTCATTTTTCTTAATGATAATTTAATGGATTATTTTTCCTATCTCTCTAAATGCATGGGATGCAGAGTTCTGCCATCAGAAAAAATCAATCTGTTCCATGAATTATGGTGTGTGAAGTACAATTAATTGCTGTTTGTTGCAAAGCAAAAATGATTTATAGTGTTTAATAAGCATCCACAATCCAGTCTTGTTGTTCACAATAGCTTCCTGAAATAACAGAATCTTGGGGTGCATAAGTCTATTCCTAGGGGCCATGAAAGACATTTCATCTACTTAGCCATGGAAGCTGACTCATAAATGCTTCTGTTGATAAGCTCGGTGACAGAAGTTGAAAGGTTGCAGTGTTTGTGAAGTCTAAAAAATTCAGCCCAGATTTTACATGAAGGCAAGCTTCCAATCTCTGAATGTTCATTTCTATTTGTGCAAACTGCATAACTGCATTGGCCAAAAGAGGCATATGGAGTTTCAGCTACTCTCTATGTTGCACATTTTTAACTTTAACATGACAAAAAAAAAACAACACCCATTTCACAATTTGTTACATTATCTTACATCATATGCCCAGGCCAGGTCTCAGCACCCTCCTCCAGTGTGTCCTAAACTGTTTTGAAATGTAAGTGTAAAAGATCATCTCAACACAGGTCCCAGATATACCAAAGGAAGAAGTAATAAATACAAACAAATTAATTTCCCATACACGTGGGATACAGCACAATTCTGGATAGATATTCAAGTTTTATTCAAGTTCAAGACCTGAATAAAATATGTGTCTAAATTTGTAGCACAAATTGAAATTCTTTTCTGACAACCCTTTGGCTTGAAGTCTGAAGCCTAACTCCTCACCTAATCCTGAAGATCTGTTCTGTCTCCTGCCTTTTCTCCTTAGAACCCCAGTTCTTGTTGCTGCTTCAACTGTGTTCGCTCCCTAATCTTCTCTGAAATCAGTCATCATATCATGATGCTCTGGGCTTGGGTGTCCTTTACAGCTTCTTTCCCTGCCTCTGTTTTCATTTCTCTTGCCTTATGCTGGAATTTCCTATAAACCTCAACTCTCTGTTTCCTGCCTTGCCAGTCTATCAGCCGGATCCTCAATACGGGTACCTATGAGCACATAGGACTCAAATTCACCTGAAGCAATTTTCCAGGTTCTTCTCTTATTGCACTTAAATGGGGGAAATGGTTCTATTCCTAAAAACTTGGAGTGAAGCCCCTTTGTACCACCTTGCTAATAGAAACCCTACCCCATCTTGAGTGTAGATTTATGACTGCACTTATCTGTTTCTGTTCTTGCTAAAGTAGAATAGCAGACACTGGCTACTTTGCAGGAGAGAAAATAAAAGAGAAGAGCACCAAACTAAACATCTTTGGAATATGTCTTTCCATATTGCTCACTAGGCAAATCATGCCCAAGGGAGTCACCACAAGCATGAAGAGCAGACTTCCTGACATGCTGGGACCTTGCTTTGTGCCTAGACAACACAGTGGATTTGGGAATTTAATTGCATGGTCTCTATCCACATCTTGGGGGAATTTTAGACTTCATAAAGAAGTAAAGAAAGGTTGCAGTGTGCATCTACAACCTTTTCAATTTTTATAAGAGATACACTCCTTCTCTCCCCGCCCCAAGAAAAAAAATTCTGAAGCAAAAGTCACCAGGGAAAAATTCACTTAGAACTCTTGAGATCAGGAATTTCAGAAAATAATATTTCTGGTTGTGCAATGTGTCGGTAAGCTGCATCTTTGAAAGCAGAGTGTTTATACCATGTTCAAATTAGTCACTTCACATATTCTGGAAGGCCTATGTTCTCGGTTAGTGGGATTGACCCATTAAAATAATAAGGAACTAGAAGAGTGAGGAAGACATATTCACAAGTCTTTGAGTAGATGAGGACACTAAGCATACGGCAATACAGAGGAAACTTCTAACACTATATGAGTAGAGGAAAGAGACAGACTCCACCCCAGGTCCTCCTGAGTGTGCCTCTGTCCTCTGCTCATGTGATGACAGAAGTCCAGGCCCTTCTCCTGAGTGTGCTCAAGTTGTGTACAGCATTTTCAGGGCAGGTAAGGTTTCAGAAGAGAAGCCCTGTAGATCGTCAGTGAGTGAAAGGCTTGTGACACCCTTACTGCATGAAAAGAATTGGCTTTAATATTAAATGCTGAGTCTGAACTGCACACAATTTGGTACAAATTCTGAAAATAATGCTGATGTGCAAAATGTACTTTTAGAAGAAAAGAGTATTGACACTTATAAAGAAATGGCATGTCTTGAGGTCTTTCAGGTTGGTGGGCATGATTAATGGTACCTGTTTGAAAAGAGATGCATATAAGCAGCTACATCAACCATGCTGTTATCAGTATTGTTTTCATTATTATTTTATTTTATATTTTATTATCTTTGCTAATACATTAAAGCAGTACTGATTTTCTTATAATGTCCCAAAAAGTTGATGAATATATATGTATATATATATATATATATGCATATATATATATATATATATATATATATATATATATTGAGATCCAGAAATGTAACTCTTTCCTGATTGGATGAAATGAAGTCAAACTTTTTCTCTGCTATTGGGAATACTGACTCAGATATCTGGTTTCCATATCTGTGAGTCATGAAATGATAAGGCTTTCATTTCTGTGAAATATTTGTGCCAATATTATTTGCTTATCCCCATATTCTAAATTGGTTCTTACTTGCTAAGCCTTCTATTTATAGGATTTTCTTATGCTTGATATTTGAATTTCTCTCTTATTTCAGTATGTAAGGAAACATTTAATACAAAATAATTCTCCTCCAAAAATATTCAGAGATATTTTTAAATACCAAAAAAGAGTAAGAATTAAGATACAGACGTCAAGGTTTAAAAACATCATTCCAGTATTGTTGGATATAATTCCTTTAAAATTTCCAGACCTGCACAGACCAATAACATATAAAATTAATAAAATCAGAAATTCAGTTTCTCAGTTACATGGACCAAATTTCCATGGCTTCATGGCCCTGTGTGGCTAGTAGCAATTATACCTGGTCACACAGATACAGAACATTCCCTTTATCACATATAACTCTCAGATGACTGCTGATTAGAACACTTTTGCCATTTGTCCTACAGTTGGGCCAAATATTTGTGTAGCATATGATCATTAATACCGCTGAAAATGTAGACCAGCTAAGGAAAGCCACTTTGACAGCTGTTCACAGATACATTCTATGTTCAAAGTCCCTGCATAGATTTTTGCCATCTTTGAGAGCAAGGTCATTAGGGAAGAATATTCCTTTCTTTCCCATTTCTCTCAAGGGACCACATTATCCATCATACTCACTTTATCCCATAGATCCCTGGACAAGCAAATCCCTCAAGAGAATTTGCCCCTAGATAATTTATTTCATATCATTTATCAAATTTACTTATTTTTGAAATTTATAAATAATATGTATACATACTTATGTACACACACATATATATATACATACACACAGAAACACACACATTTTATATATATACATATACATATGTATACATATATATATATATATATTATTTTTTCTAACACAAACATGTGAACCTCAGGTAAAATAAGGGTAGAGGCCAAAACCTGGTAGCTATCAGTGGTCAGGTTTTATTTTTCCTCTAACATATTAAATAATGTGATTAACAAAGATATTGTGAGAACTGCAGAAATATCTTGTCATTCTGAAATGTGTTCAACACAAAATATTATTCCACAGATTCAATAAAATGCTAAGAAAATAGGGCCTCCCATACATCATTATAGTTCTGGCTTCTGTGTACAAAACATCAATTTAATTATCAGTTTCACAGAACATACAGGCTCATCATATATATAATGGAAGACACATGATCTCATTGATTTTAGTATTGAAACTTCAGCAAAATAACCCCTGACTGCAATGTTACAATGATTAAGTTCCTCTAACAAAGACCAAACATTTCAGATTGAATTGAAAACGTTCTTCATAGTATCCCCTTATCTATAGATCGTTTAGTAAACACAGCTAACTGAAGCACTCAATAAATGGGGAATCCACCTTCCCAAGTCTCTTGTTGTGAGGAGAATTCCCATTTGCTCTTTCAGAGGCATAATCAATTGGAGGGCACATTTTTCTTTTCTTTGTTCTTTCCCATCAATTTTAATGACTACAAGACATCAGTCACACACAATGTAATGGGACAAGAAGATGGATGAGGACATCTGAAGTCACTACTCACAGGACAGGAGCATCCTGATGAGGTGACCGTGGCCGTGCCTCGTAAAGCCATATGCCTGGACACATTTAGTAACTGTGACTACATGGCTACATGGCCTGGTATTAGTACTCAGCAAAATCAATCTCCAGGCACAATTCATCACAGTTCCAGGTCAGACTTTCAAAGTCACAATCTCTCAACATGCTCCAATGACACTCTGTGTTTCAGAAACGATTTAAAGTGACCACAAAGTGGATGAAAAGGAGACCAATAGAACCTTAAGAAGCCTGGCCATGTCCTGTAAGTGACTAAAATTCCTCTGAAGAACAATTTTATGATGGCCTAGAAATTATGTCCACTAGCTACAAGAAAAATCAGTGATTCCAGCAAGGTGCCTGCTCCCCCAGGCCTGGGGCACTGGCTGTTGCCACCTGATATCTGCTATTCCCAGGGCTCCTCTCACCAAGAGGTAGCCACCTGGCTCCAAGTCCACCCCCTGGCCAGGGGTGAGCACAATCCAGAGCAGACAAGGAGGGTTGCTTGCCCTAGGAGACACAGTGAAGGCCACCCTAGCCCAGAACTCTTTCTGCAGTCAGGAGGCTCAGTGTTGACACTGATCTCAATTGTATCTTTTTTGTGCTCAAGCCCAGTTCTTTGTCTCACTGATTACCACTGTACCAAACACTTTCTTAGAAGCTTTCTTAGCTTCTCATGGGCAAATTTCTAGGCTAAATAAAGTAAGCACAGAGCCTCAGGTTCATAGTTATTAAATCACATATGATTACTATATTAGGATTTATACTTAAATTTTTTTATTTCAATTAAAAAAATCAAGTACATGTCTTTAATATATATGCCATATGCTTTATTTGATTCCAGTATTATATTATATCCATTTATAATCCACAAACTAAAGCTATCAACACATTCAGGAGAATGGCACCATTTGCTAAGAATGATGGCTTCTTTTCTAAAGGCTCAAAGTAACCTCCAAATGATATGATCACCTATAGGTTCCTATTTATGATGACTGTGATGTTAATAATAATATGTACAGACACTCCCCATGGTGCTGCTGGCCATCACATTGTCTTTCGTGTACCTTCTAAAAATAATCATTTAGTACAGGATATTCAAAATGAAACCCAACCATTCTGAAACATATCAATACAAGATTCCACATCTCAAATTAATACCTATTTTTTTCCTCTAAGAATTTTCAGTGATCTATGGAGCAGATCATATTGCAGGATGCTCTGAATACTTCAAAGATAGCAAACATCCAAGTGGAAAGCCAGTGTTGAAACTGTTTCTGGATGTGGTGGCGCATCTGGTGAGATGACAGTACTTGGGAGCACATCACCAAGACTGATAGTGGGCCTGTCCAAGACCCTAGTGGACACACACTAGTTTTTGTGTCCACCAGTCACAGACCCAGGGCCAATATTTCAGCCAGAAAGTGGTAGTCCATAGAGTATTTCATGAATGGGATGATCTTAGAAATGGCAGGAAAGCTACTTAAGTGTGGTCCGTGGATTACTTCGGGGGTCATTGTACACTAACACTCTGGTTCATCCACGTAGCTGGGTGAACAGCATCTTGAGATAGCAGTAGGCCGATGGGCATAGCCACCTGGGAGAACGTGGCAGTGGACAGCTCTCGTTTATTGTATAGATATAGGCAGCAAGAAGATTGGTAGGGGCAGGGTAGTCTGTGGACATCTCATGAGTGGATTGGCAGGGGCCAGTAACCTGTGGATGCCTAATTTACATAGATAAATTGAGGGGGCTATGTGACTCTAGACATGTATAGAATGGTAATGGCTGCAGAGGAACTGTAACCTTATTGTCCAGGTTTGTTGTTACAGCTGGAGTAACTTAGGCCTTGAATTACCTGCTTATCTCAGGACTCAGCTGTGGCATGCCTGGAGGCTGGAGGGTCCAGGATATGCTTGAGATAATCGGGGTCACAGACTTGTCTTGACTTCCTTAACAGAAGGAGACAGTCCTGGACGCCTTCTGGTCTGAGCAAAATCCTATATCCTCCATGTCTCTTAGCAGGGTCCCACACTTAAGAGCACCATATTCCTCAAATGCACATCTGCTCTTTTTAAAAATTATATTTATTTTTTTTTTCGAGGTAGGGTTTCACTCTAGCCCAGGCTGACCTGGAATTCACTCTGTAGTCTCAGGGTGGCCTTGAACTCATGGTAATCCTCCTACCTCTGCTTCCGGAGTGCTGGGATGAAAGGCGTGCGCCACCATGCCCAGCTTAAAAATTATCTTTATTATGAATAAGTACATACATTGTATGAGCAAATCTTGTGAATGTTTCCCCACTTCCCTCCTCTCTGTCCCCTACCCACTGGGGTCCCTCCTTGGTGTGCATACTGGATCTGTCCATAGGTTAGGGGGTATGAACTACACCTGGGGTTGCCAGCTTTTCTTTTCTTCCCCCTTTGTGCATTATTGCTGAAGGGGGGGGGCGATGTCTCTGGATATTCTCCCTCACCATAGCTCTCACATCCTTTCCACCCCCTCTTCAGCTCAGTTCCCTGAGTCATGGATATCTGCTCTTTATAATCAGTGATCAAACCACAACTTCTTGGTTCTGAAAAACAAGGCAGTTACTTTGCTGCCAAGAGACTAGAGTGACATTATGTGAACTTTTTAAAGTCAATCTCTTTATAAATGTGTATTTAACTTAAAATTGACAACTCTTTACTATATTTGAGTCCAAACTGATGACATACACTTGTAAAAAGTCTGTGGCAGTCACAGACTACTGAAATACATTTATGAATAATGTCCTATGCATCTTTAACATTCATACATGTCTTGATGTCACTGGTATTAGTGAGTGAGAGTCTGTTTCAGAATGTGAAATTTACAAAGATAAATTCAGCCACTTAATCTCTGACAATTCAAAAAAAGACTATAAGAAAGAATTATCACTATAAATTTCACACAAAATGAAATATGATAGATTAATTATCTTGGCCTAATTTTTAATTCTCCTAAGTGCATCCAATTGAATATGAGATAATGTCAAATAAAAACAATGAAATTTACAAATTTGTAAAATTTAAATAATTTACTCTTAGGTAGAGACATCATGTTTGGTATAGTTCTTAAAATGGTTACCATTAATTAGATTGTAAAAAATATCATTCCTTCCTCTCTCCCAGTCTTCAGATTTTCCTAAGAAATGTATAAAATTCTAGTTTGACATGGCAAAAATGCTTAGCATTTTATTTAGTAATTAATTCAAATTTAATTTATATGTAAAGGAATGGAAACCCTTAGTTTAGAAAGTACACTTTTTACTGTTATTTACATTTTCAGTTTTATTTTATGTATATTATAACATGTTATACTCTTCAATACCCTTGCCCCAGCTCAGCTCCAAATCAAGAACATTTTTAAATGCAAAAACTTAACTTCTGTCCTCTCTGAATTTCTAGTTGTCTATGGGTCACTGCATGGGTTTCCTGAAAAGCTGAACTGGATACTGGCTGTATAGGGCGAGATTATCTTTACTCATAAGGCACTCTTTACAGCTCAAAGAATATCTTAGCTCTTAAAAACAGTAGCTAATGTTATAAGTAAAGAAATATAGTTGAGGTTATTGGGATTATATTATTAAATTGGATAAGTTCTGTATAATGCAAAATTCTAAAAATAAATTTTAATGGTTTTCTTATGATACCCTTTGTTTTATATGGCCTTAATTGGAATATTTGTAATAAGATAAATTCTTATTTTAGTGCAAGAATAATTATAACCTCAAAGGCATCATCATTAGGGGAAATTGAGGAAATTATTAGCTTCTTTTGCAATCAACATCGTAAATATTTTTTTAATTCTAAATAGGAGACTATATAAAGTAACAACTAAGGCACAATTTTATTATTTCATTAATGATATGAATCATGTAAAATAAAACAAATATATGAAGCCATTCTTGCCCCATATTTAACTTTATAGCTGAAAAGTTAGTAAAAGCAGAAACCCGACACATACTAGATAATTAATCAATCCATTTAACCATATGCAGTGTTTTATGTTATAATATGTGCACATCATAAAGCATGATTTATTTTGTATACATACTTCATGTTTCTTATCTATGTGACACAGAGTCTCAAAACAATGATACCTAGTGATACTCTGTATCCCAGTATTAGCCTGGTCTTGCAGATCTCATGTATATACCTGTGCTGCTAAAGTCTGTCGGAGAGAAAGAAGCGCCACGAGGGAGAGCTTCATCTCATCCAGCTTCTGTGCTGCCTTCATCTCACCCTGTTCTGCTCACAGGTCATCCTAGACTCAAAAGGCATCTGTATGGGTATGGGGTTTGTCTTCAGGATGCTGAGGTGAAAGAGCTTCTGGCTTCTAGAAATTGAGAGACAACTAAAAGTCCTAGTCAACCAGTGATAATACTTAGTATGTTACTGGCACAGAGGCAAGCATTTGCTACCACGAAGAGAGGGGTAGGCAGATTACTGCATTCAGACACTCCAGAAGGTCACCTGAGAACATCATACCTGACTCACACTTGTCGAAAAGTAATGGCTAACTTCTCCAAAGAATGAAAGAATGAGGCGTGATGGCTAGTTTGATGTTTGAGGAATGGAAACTACCATTTTCCATCATAGCTGAAGATGTTAAGATAAAGTGCTGATATTTTCGTTCACCTTCGACACAGAATGTGACATCCTTAGTATGGAATATATGGGCAGGGGGAGAGGACGGCAGGAGGGAAGGAAGAGACAGTAGCATTTTTTTGTTTCTTGTTGAGAAAAGAAATGTCCATTTCTCATGAATTCTAATATTTAAATTCTGCCCAATATCTGACGGTTTCTTAACCTGGGATGTAGTATGTGACCAATACGAATAAGAAAATAGTTGAAGTAATAATATGGTTTGAAAACTCTGCCCCCTAACTTTTCTTACATTTGTTAAAATATACCCAAACAGAGGACATGCAAATCAAGAAAATTTAACACAAATAGTTTCTTTGATAATTTCATTTTCAATGAAAATCTGTGCATGTCAGGAACAATAATAAGATTTGTTTAATGAGCATAGTTGTCACTCTGTCACCTCCTCTTTCCTTGTCTAAATCTACTTTACATGTAAGAGCCATGGTGGAGGAGAATATCCAGAGACATGCCCCCCCCTCAGTAACAACATACAAAGTGGGGTGGAACCAGGTTGACTGCTAGGCTTTCCTCAACTCCCTAACCCATGGACTGATCCAGACTGCCCACGCAGGAGGATATCCAGCTGATTGGGGACTGAGAAGAGGGAAATAGGGGAATTGGGGACACCAACACATTATTTGCTCATTCAGTGTATGTAAATATGGATAATAAAGATATATTTTATAAAAAACAGAATTAGTTCAATACTAGCACCAAAATCAGTTACTAAAATAGACTAAGTTGTTTCATGAAAATAGATAAACCATCCTCAGAAAATATTAATAAAATCTAGTATTTTGTAAAACTCCAAAATAAACATTCTGTTTAAACTCGAAAATTATGTGAGGAAAGAAAAAAAAAGTGTGCTCTGGGTCACAGACCGTGTAAGGGGTAGAGCTGTGCCCACACAGCGGAGGGAAGCAGGGACACAGAGCAGCTGGGTGTACTTCAGACTGTGAGCCATCCTCGAAGAGGGCGTGGGATGAGCCACCTGCTCTGCTGGGTTCAGAGGTGAACACTGAATTGAGGGATAACAAACTTTGGTTTTTATGAGCGTAGGTACTCTAGGCAAAGTGGACTTTTTTGTTGAATAAAAATGAGATGGAAAAGATCACTTTTTTCCCAAATAAGAAATTATAGTTGGGTTTGGCTAAACGTTAGGCTGTTACAAGAGAATGACAAGTCAGCAGCTTACAAAGGATGTTGATGACAGCAGGGGTTTGCAGGTAAGCAAAGGAAGTCATCCGTGCCTTCATATTGACAGTCTCTCATGAATGAAGCAGTTTAATCGAAGCAAGTTAAAGCAATGGGATAACAGGTCCTACTTTCTTTCCCATATATCAAAAGGTTGTGTGGTATAGACCCTTTGAAGGAAATTCAGAGGATCTTCTATTCTTTTTCCTCTCTCTCTCTCTCTCTCTCTCTCTCTCTCTCTCTCTCTCTCTCTCTCTCTCTCTCCCCTCTTCCCTCTTCCCTCTTCCCTTTAGGTAGAGCCTGGTTTGAAATTCCAGGCATTCTGCTTGCTAACAATATGAATTTTGTCAGTTGATTACTTGTGCCTCAGTTTTCTCCTATGCAGAATGGGCACAGTATTATCTCGGGTTAGATTGAGATGATATTAAAGCTACCTTCTAATGTGTCATGTGATTTAAACATGTCATTTCATTCTTTCTCTCTCTGTTGTCTTAAGAAAAGATCCCATGTAGCCCAACATAGCCTCAAACTGGCTATATTACCAAGGATAACCTTGAACTTCTGATCATTCCGCCTCTACCTCCAGAATGTTGGGATTACAGGTGAGTACCACGACACCTGTTTACATATCTCACTTTACCCTCACCACAATGCTTTAAGGTTGGTATTACTCCATTAAACAAGCCTACGTTAGTTAGGTAACTAAATTACAATAACAGAGGGAATTGGTGAGTTATCATTTGATTCTAGAGCCTCTTCTCTACCCCTGTGTATCACACCATCTTGGTGTTTGGTGTGACTCATGACACAGTAATATTTCACATCCAATTTAGTAAAAATATTTTCACTACTTCTCTAGACTTGCTTAGGGAAAAACCAACTTAAAACATAAATGAGTTATTAAGGAAAGACAGAGTGTCCTGGTGAAACCAATGTAAAATTTATTTCCTGAAGCTCAGCTTCGCATAGTTGTCCTAACTGAGTCAAGTGCCAAGCAAAAAAGTTTCCACATGATCTAATATGTGCTCAGTCTCTGGTTGCATCCTTGCATATATAGTTACTTTATGGTGATCACAGCAATGAGTCTATTCATTTTCATATGTTTAGTGCTTTACATGGACGGTTCTTCCCATTTTCTTTTTACTTCCCTAGTACTTCCTGGTCACAAAATGTTGTCAACTGAAGGGAATCGCAGGACGATCATGAGCTTGAACTGAACCTTGGCTGTAGTAAATACTAATCATTATTGAGCTGTTCCACATAGTTTTTATACTGCTATTTCTCTGTGATGATGTCCCCAATTTTACAGTATTACATGTCCTAGCTGCACATTCTTTGGAGATCGATTCCTGACTTATGCCTCCTTTAGATCCCGTGTTACTATCTACTAGAATTTTGAGTGCAAAGTGGGGGATAATGATTTATTATTCATTCCATGAGAAATGTTCTTTGCTTTAAAAAGATAAAGTCTGCATTCTACTATGATTTAATTATAAGAAAATATTATCACTTATAATAATGGCCTTTCATTTATGAATTTATTATTATTTAAACTACAGTGTTTCGAGATTCTCTTTGTTCACATATGCTTAAAAGTGTCATGGTTTAAATAAAGGAACCTGAAACAGATTCTTATGTGGTTTGGGAAAGAGAGGCCATTTCAGCAAAAAATCTGAAGTCCACTGAGATGGAGCAAGTTTCAAAAAATAAACCAAACATTTCCTATAGTTTTTCTAAAAAAATTACATAAAGCAGGACGAGGGGCTTTAGAAAGACCCAAAAAACATAAATCAAGATTGACAGCTTGTTACAGAATAGTAAACATTAGTAATTAGACATTATATGTTGAAACACAGGAGAATATGGGATCATTTAAACTTTTTGTTGAAGAAAACAATGAATTCTTCTTAATAACCCTTTAAAGGTGATACCACACATTGGGGGAGATGGAGTCAGAAAGAAGAAATCGGGAAGGCAGGAGAAGGCATTGAAGTGACTTTGGAAATGTTGTATCTAGATATGAAAAACCCAGCTGTGTTTAAATTGCCTAGAATTATAACTGTGAAGCTCAGACTTCTACCCAGTGGTACATAGATTTTATTTTAAAGAATGGTGGCCAAAATTCTTAAGGTACATTCCTTAGGATGGGGAATGAGAGAACATGGCATCTACAAAGGATTGGTTGGTGAGGAGAGAAACTGTTCAGGGTATCCAGTTCATTTACTGGACCATGATTCCTAAGTATTTTGAGACCAAGATCCATCATAGAACCACAACCTGGGGGCTTCTTCTTGAGTGCTGAGTGATTTAATTCTTGTGCCTTTCTTAATCATTTAGTAAGATTGATTGAATACCTATTAAATGACTTGTGAAAATTCAATATGTGAAACTCTACTTATGTGAAGTGAATGTACTGTATGCTGATTACTGTGGAAAGATTTTTCACTATCAATTAATCTTCATAGTTAATTACTTAACTCTTGCTAAGGAACTACTGCTGTTTGCTAAAGATATGCAATCATTGGTTACTATCTTGCATGATGAAATGAATAAAAATGTGCATGTTAAGTAATTATGTAAATAAGATCATGTATTTTAGAAATATTTTCAACATGTCTGAAATTAAAGGATTTTCTAATTGTTTTATCTCACTTAACCAAAAAAAATCTTGGTAATTTGAACAGGCCAATATCTTCATTTTTTTTTTTTAAAGTTGCTTGCAGTAACATGTCTCCCTTGTGTATGACATATAACAGGGAAAAGGTTTTCCAATAGTATTTCAACTAAATACCTATATAATTAAAGTGGGCTGACCTCTAAGGTCTAGAGTAATTAAATACCAAGCAGAATCTAAAGAATTTAAAGGTATACATCTTAATGAAGCATTATGTTCTGATCCTTTTAGTAGAGAAAACACTTTGTTTATTTACCTAAAATGAATCAATCATTAAACTATTTTTATAAACCTTTTGCCTAAAAGTTACTATATTCTTCAAAAGTCTTAAAGGGAATTCTAGACAAGGATGTATGATTTATGTCTGTGTTGCAGAGAACTTAACTTGTGAATGTTAGGCAAACACTCTACTCCTGAGCTCCACCTCTCAGACATCAGGTTGCATTTTTAAGTCACCACAATCTAAACAGGATGACAGAAGTTTTACTTTCTAAAGGAAAAGTAAAGCTAGATAACTTTCATTTTTAAGATCAACAATTTTAAGTAACTTTGCATTCAGCGAAGACCAAGGAAAGCTATGTTCTCATTAGCAATAACTCCAGTGTTGATAATCTGTCATATTGAAATGTCTGGGATGTGCAGACAATGTCGATTTTGAATCCATCCATTTCTGGATTCTTGTTCCACATTTTGTGGTGTGTATGTAGTGCATGCGGTACGTGTGGTATATTGTATATATGTGGTATAGGCATACTGTATATATGTGGTATAGGTATGTGTGTGTATTGCACATGTGTGTGCCCCACTTGTAGACGTATGGAGGCCAAAGGATATTGCATGTCCTCCTACATCATTTTTGCACTGTATTTCCTTGGGAAGGGGTCCCTGAACCTAGGTTTATCATTTATTGGTTAGATTGGCTGACTAATGCACCTGCTCTATCATCCTGTCTCTTTTCCATCCCCATGGCTGGGGTTATAGCCATGTGTGGCTATGCCAGTCTTTGCATGTGGGTGCTAGGGAAAAAACTCGGGTCCTCATGCCTGCTCAGCAAGCTCTCCCCCCACTGGGCCATCTGTCCAGCCCCTCTTTTCCCCACATTTTTATCATGATGGCTCTGTAATCATCAGGTACTTCCAAAGTCTAACTTTCAGATCTAGTGAAGTAAGCAAGATGTTGGCTAGAGTTTCCCCTTTGTGAGAAGGAGAGTGTGGTAGTTTGAATTAGGTGTCCCCCATAAACTCATGAGTTTCGAATGCTAGGTTCCCAGATGGTAGCCTTTTTGAGAATTGTATCCAATTTGAGAATTGTAGCCTTGCTGGAAGAGGTGTGCCGTTGAGGTATTATAGCCAGCCCCTACTTGCCAGTGTCTGGCACGCTCTCCTGCTGCTCTTTTCCACATGATGTGGATGATGATTTGGCCAGGAGGTGATGTCCAGCCTCTGCTCATGCCAGGTTTTCCTTGTCATCATGGAGCTTCTGCTCCAGTTTGTAAGCCAAAGTAAATCCTTTCCTCCCACAAGGTGCTGTTGGTTGGGTGCACCGTGCCAGCAATGAGAAGACAATGACATCAGAGAGGAAGGAAGCAGCATTGGGCAGCAGAACTGAACTGTAAGGTTGGCCTAACCACATGGACAGGGAATGCCTGAGATGGGTTCAGAGTGTCCCAGTCAGGCTCAGATGGCCAGACCCTCCGATGCTTGACTTCATCCATCTCTTGATGTGGGCCTCTTAGGAAGTGGGGGGACCTGAAGTGAGGGGCTTCTCTGCAGCTAAGACAGCCATGAAGAGGACATGAACATGAAGAGGACATCAGCTGAAATCTTTGGCTGTCTGCTCTCTCAGAAGTGAGAACAAAATGTTCTTTCTGAGGAGAGAGATGTGAGCACAGCACAGATTTCCACAACTGGGCATGTGGTTCTCAGTTTTCTAATCATTCCAAGGTACCCACTGTGTCAGCCAGGATTCTTCCAAGACTCTCCACTCTAAGTTTCTCCTACAACTTTTGGCCCCTTGTCCTCCTCATATTACTTGTGTTTTCTGCTTTGTTTTCCTTCATCTGCTTCTCAATATTGTGTCCATGGCTCATAACTCTTACCACTTCTTAGCTCCTCCCTTTTCACAGCTTATGGTTGACTTCCAACAAAGTAGTCTATTCCCAAGTTTTGTTTGGAACACTCATCAGTCCACTGTTGGATGGACATCAATAGCCTTCTTCCCCTTTCCACAACTCACTTACCTTCTTTTATTTCCACAAATAACCATCTCACATGTGTGTCTCACAAGCCAGAAACTCATGGGCTTTCCTTCCTCATAGCTCTCCATTTTGCCCTCCCATTACATTCTTTCTGGTTTCCCTTGTTCCAGTCTGGGTTATGGCACACCATCCTCCACCAGCACCAAACACACGCCACAGCCAGAGCCCTGCTCTTATCTCTCATCAGAGTGCTTTTGCTTAATTTTACAAAGAATCAGAGCCTTGAAGTTACTCCACCGTCTGGTCTTATCCACTCTTAGGCCATGTCTGGAAAGCTTGCCTCCCTTGTTAGGGGTTTCTAACACTTGTTTATAGTTCCTTTGTATCAAATGTATTCTAACCTATCACCTGTTTGACATTCCCAGGGGCTTCTTCTCTTTGCCCATCTTCTCTGTTTCTTCTCTGTCTCTTCCCCCACGCCCAGACTCTGCCATACTGGGCACCTTTATATTTCTACCAGCTTAGCACATTCTATGGAATTCTCTGCTTATGTGTCTCGTGTCAGCTGCCAGCCTGCATGTCTTTGTGTTCCTTAGAACAAAATCCAAGAATTGACACATTGTACAAAAAGTTCATCAAAATGATGATCATGTCTAGCCTTCAGACCCTCTCTATAGGGTGGTCACCAAAAGTGAGGTGCTATTAGGATGTGTCTTCACTTGTTCTTCTGGTTGTAAGTTCTAGATACTTTTAGATACTTCATTTAGGCATAGAAGTTCATTAGATAATTATATCGCAAATTACATTGGGATCACAAAAATGAGGCCACCTTGAGGAGCTACTCATTAGGCTGCTCTTTGTTGTGACCTATCTGTTCCTTTTCTCAGATGTCTCTGATTCTTTTGTTTGGTCTAATCTTCGTAGGCCACAAGCTACCCATCTCCTCAGTGTACAAAAAAACATAACTGAGCTATTGACCAAAGTGAGCCATGAGGTTCCAAAAACAAGACAGAATTCTGTCAAGGCTCTTCAACACCCTCCCCAGGCCTGAAGCAAAACCCTGTTGCTGAAGAAACCACAGGATACCATTGTTCAGCATCGAGAGACCCTTCGAGGTCTGGAATGGTAACCAGCCCCCAGATGGCAGTGCAGTGCTGAAAGGCACTGCACAAGCTGCCAGGGGAAGTTCAACAATGATAGCTGGAGTAAACAGACCACTGGCATGAAACACAGTCTGCGACCATGAGTAGGCTGACCATACCTCCTACTGGGAGAGAACAGCAAACCAAGAAAGGAGCACTTGTGCAATGGAGGAGCCTGGGCCTTGGGGAGACAATCAACAGCTATTAAATTTGGCCAAATATTCCACTCAGTGAGGGGGAACCCTTGATTGGAACTGGGGATTCAGGGCGATATGCACCGGATCCCATATTCTTGGGCTCCCAAGAAAAGATGCACTATCTGAGCGACTGCCGGGAAGGATACTAAAAATAGAAGCTAGGTAATCCAGAATGGTGTATATTTGTTTACAGATACTGATCTCATTCTCCGATGGAGATGGTGTTTGTATTTTTCAGGATACAGCGAGAGAGCTGTGGCCCATATAATCCTACCAACCGACCGCAGGCAGAAAACTGAGATCCTGGCAAGAGATGAGCCACCACAGTCATACAGTGGAGGATCTATATGGAACCCTGCAGAGAATGATTGGATGAACAAGGGACCCACAGCCATAGCCATTCAATCAACATAGGATAAGCCAGTGAGACAGAAACCAATGAATCTCGATACAAAAACCCCTAAGCTTACAACATTAAAGCAGCCTTAATACCCACCACGACTCAGGGAACTGAGCAGAAGAGGGGGGCAGAAAGATTGTGAGAGCCGTGGTGGGGGAGATTATCAGAGGCATGGCACCCCTCAGTAACAACACCCTTGGGTCAGGAGAACCTGGCTGAAGACTGGTCCCCTACCACAAAGACTGATACAGACGGCACACGGTGGAGGAGGATATCCAGCTGACTGGGGATGGGAAAGGGGGACAACGGGGAATTGGGGATAACAACTCATTGTTGGCCCACTAAACAATGTAACTCATTATGGACAATAAAAAGAAAAAAAAACACACCCAGCTTTCCTTTGTAAAATAATTCCATGATTTAGTCATCTAGCCGAACCCTCAACTTCATACACAACTTTACATAAGGTAGAGAGTCAGGCAGAATAATTAGGTCTTTTGCCAGAAGCTGTGAATGGGAAGCTTGCTTCTAAAGAGGCTGTGAGCCAGGTATCACAGTGGTCACAGAGAGGGTCTGCAGGTGGTGTGAGGCTTAAATAACACATGACCTTGGGGCTGGAGAGATGGATCAGTGGTTAAAGTACTTGCCTGCAAAGCTTAAGGACCTAGGTTGGGTTCCCCAGGACCCATGTAAAGCCAGATGCACAAAGTGGTACATGCATCTGGAGTTTGTTTCCAGTAGCTGGAGTGCACCCATTCTCTTGATCTGTCTGTCTTCTATCTCTCTCTGCTTGCAAATAAATAAATATTTAAATAAATAAATAACACATAACCACCTAACTTGCCTTCCAGTAACTTCCAATTTAGTCACACATTGGTTACATTACCAGACAGACAAACAGACCTGACCGAAAATGCAAGAAAGTACAACTATGGTGGTAAAGAATTTCTTTTCACCAATAATTGCTGAAATTTATTTGCCCAAGGAGAAATTGGAATAACCAGTGATAAAACAGAACAGTGGTGGAGGTGAATATACAAAGTGTTCCACAGAAGGTGAAAACAGGGACCCAGGTTGCAAGAGTAGAAACTGGGAAGCTGATTAAAAGCAAAGAGAAAGGTCAGGAGAACTTAGAACTTGCACCAGAGGAAGACCAGTGAAGTGACTATAAAAGCAGAGGACCTTGAATTCTGTAATAAGGAATTTTTATTTCATTTCAAAGTAATTGGGAGCCATTAAACACTTCTACAATATTATTAATGCACAGCAATCAAGGTAGACCAGCACCCTAACAAATAAAAACTGGAAAGTTCTTAGAGTAATGATAGAGAGAATTAATAAAAGATGTGATAAGGGGTTGGGGAGATGGCTCAATGGGTAAGAACACTTGTCATATCTGAGTTTGATAACTAACATTATCATAAAATCTGGGCATGGCCAAACCTATTTATAACACCAGAACTGAGGGGCAAGAGACAGGTGATTTGCTGAGGCTCACTGGTGAGCCAGACTACATGAAGAACAGTGAGATGCAGGTTCAGTGAGGGCAGCTGTCTCAAGGAAGTAAGGCAGGAGTGAGAAGGACGTCATAGCATGGTCCTCTAACCTCCACATAATGTGCACAGGGCGTACACATCATGATCACACACATGCACCTCACAAACACATAGCAAACCAATGTGTGGTTGTCAGGAGGCAGGACTGATGTAAAAGTAAAGGTGCCAACAAAGCCTCCATGTAAATGAAGCCTGGGTGTGCCTTTTCATACAGTGGTTCACTTTGTTGAAAACAACGAAATGAGACCTTCATCGGGGCTTGAGAACGTGGGGAGATGCTAGGAGAGTATGATTTCACTTCCACAGCGTGAAACAACTTAGATGTCTAAAGGACCCATAACAGAACTCAGAGAAAGAAAACCACAAGCTTCCAGAAACAAGAGACTTAAATTCATTTAAATCATGGGAAAGGATTTCTCTCTCTCCCTTCCTTCCTTCCTTCCTTCCTTCTTTCCTTCCTTCCTTCCTTCCTTCCTTCCTTCCTTCCTTCCTTCCTTCCTTCCTTCCTTCCTTCCTTCCTTCCTTCCTTCCTTCCTTCCTTCTTTCTACCTGTCTTTCTTTTTCTGTAATTTTGAGGCAGTGTCTCACAGCCCAGTGTGGTCAAACTCACAGCAATTCTCCTACCTCAGCTCCTAAGTGCTGGAGTTATAAACTTGGCCACCACACCCAGCTATGTTGGGTTTTTCTTTCAATGCAGGCTATCTTCCAGTTGGCATGACAGAATCATGGATAAAGGTGATGGAAACTTCTTAGCTGTATTCAAACATTCATGTAAATATATCAACTCTATTTAGTATACTAGTGGCCACTACTGAGAACAGGGACACAGCAGTAACCAACTGGAGACCACCACCTCTATTTATGGCTTTCTGAGATTGAAGTCAAATTAATTTCTTTTCTCAAATTTGGCAAGTTAGTGGAAACAGAATCTTGCCTTATTATATTATAAAATTTAGATGAAATCTTATAAACATTTTTAACAGCATGAAATTTTAAATATTTGCTCCTGATTTTAACACATTCATTTTTCAACACCAATGAACACCAATCAAAAAGTGACATTTGGTTTAAATGAACAATCATGCTAAGAATTCATTAGATTTGGAGGCAACACGGGATATCACTCAGAAATGATCTGTTATTAGGTCAGAAATACCTCACAAAGTCTGCAGCTCTCATGACCTAGGTGGTTGTTTAATGAAATTCATAAAAAACAAGAAATTTGGAAATTGTTCAAATTACCCATTTATTCATTCTTAAGAGGTTAATACAAAATTTTTTCTACTTTGGATAAAATAAATCATTGCAAAAAAACAAAAACAAAAACAAACAAAAAATATTGTGTTCCTATTGGCACACATTAGTAAACAAATGCATAAAGATGCCAGAAAACTATATCTTTGTTCAAACTGTATCCTGATTGGCCCATCTATAGCTGAAAATAATTTTCATGGGGTGACATTCCATTTCCTTGGCCAATTGAAAGTCTCAGTTCCTCTATAGGAGCAAAAATTATTAATAAAATATCAATGCCCTTTTTTCCCACGTCAGCACATCATTCTGTCTCCCTAGCCTCCTCAGAGCACATTTGCCTCTGTTTCCCATAGTTAAGAACCTGGCTGGTCCTTATTATTAGGTCACTAAATTTAGAAAGAAGATGTAGAAAAGTTCAATATCATGATGACTATGATAAAGAAATAAACATTTTGTTGATGACCATTTAGTATTCACTGCTAATTCTGTATTACCACGTACTGTGGTCAGCATTCCTGTTTTGTAGCTCAAGATGTAAAGAAACAAAAAGGCAGGTGATGTGAGAATTACAAGTATACAGATACATAATATTTGGACAATCATGCGTTACTATTTGTGTGAACTAATCCATCTTTATACTTGCTGGGAATACTCAGGCTTCCTGTCTCAAGTCAGTTTTATAAACAGTATCCTCTCTTATGGGGGCAGCTATGTGCCCTCCTGAACACCTGGTTAAGAACATTTTCACTTTCATGTGTGCTCTGAGCCCCCTTTTCTCCAAATAAAAATAGAAACTAGTTTGCAGCACCACACGGGCTCCAGTGTATTATACGAGCCTATCGCTGGTTCCCTTTGATATCTTATCTATTCCATTAGCTCAATAAAATAGAAGCAAAGCTGAGAGGGAACTGTAGGAGGGCTCCTCTTGGAAAACGCAGGCAAGATCTTTAAGCTGGGTTTTAACTTACCTAATAAAAGCCAGTTAAATGGGAGCTAATACTTCATTTCACTGCCTTTATTAAAGATCATAAGAACTGCAACTTAGTAGAGAAAATAAAATGGCTAATAGATAAGTATAGGTAGAGACACCAAAGAGTATGGAGTCTCTATTTTCTCAAGATTTAGGAAGCATTTTAAAAATCCATAACAAAGGCTCTGCTCCTTTGCAAACACAGTGGTCCTTTTTCTGGATGCAGGAATCCTCTGAATTCATACTATGTAGTTTAACCAAGGCATAATCAGAGGAATGTACCTTACTACCACTGATATATTGTGCTTTTAGATCATTTAGAAATTCAGATTAAAAAAAAAAAAAAAACAAGCAGATTGATGAATCCATTTCCCTGCTCCCTGACCACCCAAAGAAAACACTATTGGAGCTCAAACTCCAGCAAGCAAACTAAAGGAAAGTGTTCCACCTAGAGACTGTTTGCATGAATCAAAGTGGATGTGAGCTTATCCTGGAAAGGAATATTGTCTGAGTTCATACTTGCAAGTTGGAGTTTTTTTTAAAAAAGGGGGGGGAGAAAAGCCAAAGGTATTACCCTCCCCCGTGTAATTAACAATGTTAATCTTCTTTTTCCTCTCTATGGTGATACAGGAATCATTTTTATATTTAATTAATGCAGAAGATCATTTTGGAAACTGGCTAATGAGCCTCTGATCACATTACCATGAAAATGTACATTAACATTGCAACTGAGGAGGCTGTTTCATGTGCAGCAAATCCACTTTGTAATTAGCCCGCTGTGAAATGAATCACATCATGGGGAAAGCTTAGGGAGCCAGTAGGCAGTGAGCACTTGGCTACTGCTGGGCCACAGACTACCAATATCCCAAACATTGTCTCATCAACAATACCGTCTGAAAATAAAAGTAGTAGTGTCGGATTTAGGGAAGATTGAAAGAAGAGAGACATGAACTTTATTTTGTCAGATATTTGCACTTGAGCTTTGCTCAAATAAAATGGTAAATTAAAAGAAGTCCATTGAAACTATGAAAGCAGAGTTTTTATTTTAATATGAAAAACCCTCAGGTATGCATTAAAGAGATACCTGAATTTATATGTATTCTTCCCTAGGTCACAGATACATATAAACTTTTGAAATTAATTTTAATGCTAAATAGACAAAAAAAATCTAACAAGTATCCAAGAAGAAATAGTAAGAAAATTCCTTTTTCTCTATCTTAAGTCAAGACATGTTATACATTTTTCATTATATAATACCAAATCTTCCTCTTAATCCAAAGCAAAAATTCCTCTTTAATCAAATGATTTCTCTGGCTAAGCAGATTTAGCAAGAAACTTTTCCTGTCCATTCAAAATAACTGAGGTCACAAACCTAATAAATCCCAATATTTCTGCACACAATGATACAACTGATCTTCAAATGTCAACATGATTCCAAAATGAAAGAGGTCTCTCAACACATTACAGACAGGCTTCTGAGAACTGCTCCCCTTCCTTGACTGACATTTTGGCAGTAGATACCCAAAATGTTAAAAAGAATCCCACAGGAAGTCATCTGAAGGGGGAGTGGCAAGGAAACTGAAAACTGCCACCCAAACCCAAAATAAAAAATCCCCAAACCAGCAAGTCTGCTCTCAATTCTGACATGTACTAAAACACAAAAATAAAGCTAGCCAGAAATCACTTCCCACCTTTCAGACAAACACAAAGCCTGGCATTTTGGTGCTGTATGAGACATGCGCTCAGCTCACCTGGGAAACTTCGTACAGCAGTTTGTAGTGTTCCTCTCTTTTCTGAAAAGCACACAAATTGCAGCCCATCCTAAGGAGCAGAGGGAGAGAGCCAATCTTCTACTTTCCCCAGAGCTGAAAGGCAAGGGAGCTGAAAGGGAATCACCCTCCAGATTGGACTCAGTTTCATCAGTCACTTCAGTCCAGAAACACAGACAGACCGCTGTGAGCTGGAAGCGCAAGCCCCGGTGCTTTGCAACAGCATGCTCTTCCCCAAGTATCTCGCACTCACCGATGCACACACAGAGTTTCCAGACAGTTCGTGGCAAGACTCCTCATCTCTGCATCCGTGCACATGACTACACAGATTCCAGCTCATGAATATTAATAGTGCCTCATTGATTATTTATGACAGAACATGTTAGCAGGGTGGGGTGTCATAGCTGCTGCTGATGACAGATGAATATTCACTAATTAAGAAGCAAATGTAGTGTGGTTAAACAAAATTCACTTGTGTCAATAGCATTTCTGTTTATTAAGGATAGACACTGAGCAGAGGGCATTTCAAAAGAGCACATACTTAATTTCTCCACTGATGTAAGATCCTAGTTTAGGGCTAAACCATTCAGCAATAGAAATGTATTTAGTGGTCATAACTCCATGTTGTGGAACAATGATAAGAAACATTTTTCACTGTTATTAAATGTAGGAGAGATGAAAAGGAGTAATTATTGACATTTGTAAAATAAACCTTGAAGCAAAACAGTTGACATGGGAAAGGAAGAAAAAAGGGGGGTCATTCAGTTTTAATTCTGATTCTGCAGAAATGATTGAATCGTTCATATGTAAAGACCAATGCCTACTAAAGAGGAAGTAAGGTACATTCTGTCATTCTAAATAAATAACATTTAATTAAGCATGAGTAGATGATACTAGTACACATAAAAATACTTTATTAGATAATAAGGGGGTATCTATTAAAAATTGAAGCACCGCAATGCAAGTAGATATATATTTAAAAATTAAATAAATATAATGCATGTTCTGAGTAAATTACAAATGCATATAGTATTTATGCTAATTTTATTAAAGTCATATATATTTCAGAAAGCTGACAGTGGCGATATTTAACCTCTAATATAATATAATGACTTCCTTTGTGATTCTATGTTTAGAGTTTACAATGTACAGAGGTGAACCCAGACTAAAACCTGAGCTGACATATTTAAATAACAGAAGTAATGCACTCAATGTCACACTCAGACATTCTGATACTGGATTTGAAGCTGGCAGTTTTGGTCCCTTAAAGATAGACTACAGATTACTAAAGCAGATAACAGGAAATGCTTTTGTTCCTATTTAGTCTTGTCCACAACCTCTGCTAATTAAGAAGTATGTTCTTGCTCTAGCACATCTTTAACCTGGATAGATAGCCAGTGGGCTTGAAAGCAAAAATAATTACTTGGAAACTGATGTCTTTGGTTAGGAATTACAATGGATCTTGAAGATTTTTTTAAGTGCTGAACATTTATGTGTAGGTATTTTTGGGTGTCCACTTTCATAAAAGTGCTTTGTTAAATGTTCAGAATCGATAACAGGAAATTAATCTAATGAGTACTAATTGTTAACAAATTGGCTTTGCGACCAGCAACACCTCAACACCAGCAAATAGCAGGGAGATGGTGCTTATCATCAGCTATTACCCTGGGGAAGCAATAATCCAATTTTCTGGGCCTAATTTCACCTAACAGCCTGGATGAAAGCCAAGCTACCACACTTCCATGAAAGTGGCATCATAACTGGGTACACATCATGTCATGTGATCAAAGTTCACCATGACTTTCTGCAAATTAGAAACCGCTTGTAGGAGGCAGTAGTTGAGGCTTGATTTCTTTGTGGAAAATAAAGGATCTTCAAGAGGCATTGAGGGAACTTTTGAGGGAAGTCACCGGTTGCCACGAATAGAAGCAACATCCTAGATGAAGTTAAGTTGAGAAGGTATTTTTGATGCTGGTTGACATTATAATTTTCCCTGTGACCCTGTATTATTTCCTATGAAATGTTATCATGTTAAGAGTTCACATCCTCCAAGCAAGCATGAACTTTATTTTCAGGTTTCTAGATTCCTGAGTTGTAAATGAATTATGGATTCTCAAATGTTGAAGTTCTTTTTTTTCCTTGTACTTTATTTTTATTTGAGGGAAACAGAGGCAGAAGAACGAGAGAGAAAATGTGTGTGTGGGCATGCCAAGGCCTCCTTCCAATGCAAATCATATCCAGACACACATATTGTTTTGTGTATCAGGTTTTATGTGGGTACTGGGGAATCAAATCCTGGCCATCAAGCTTTGCAAGCAAGTGCCTTTAACCACTAAGCCATCTCTCTAGGCCCTTGTACTTTTCTTTTTGGAATACAGACTCCTAAAAGTGGGGTGAAGAGGTCAAAACAGTGTCAGATTACTTTGCCAGAAGGTTGTAAGCAAATTATACTCTACCAGCTACCCTTGGATTGTCTAAGCTGAGGTCATGTCCAGTGGGTCAATGAAGCCATAAGCATTTCAGAGACTAGGCACAGGCTGGGCAGACATAGGCACATCCATCATTCTAGGGCAGGTCTGCGACTCCCAATAGACTTCCTTAACAAGTGTGGTCACCATTTCACACGTAAGTCTTTTGGAAGGCAGCTATGATAACCACTATATCACTAGTGCATGTCCAAATTTTTTGGAAAAAGTATACTTGTTAAAATCAATATGCACATGTAAACTTTTTTCTCTCCAAAGCAATCATTAATACAACTCTTCTGCAGCAGGATAGCTTTATCCTCACTCCCTTGTCCATTCGATGGGCCATGTTGAAAATTTCAGTCATCAGAGGAAGGAGGATTGCTGTGAGTTCGAGGACAGCCTGGGACTACAGAATGAGTTCCAGGTCAGCCTGGGCTAGGGTGAAATCCTACCTGCTGAGGTTCCACCTGGCTGTTTCCCTTCCTCCATCTTGAAGTTCTTTACTTTAAAAATCAAATCAATGAATTAGAGTGAGGTACAGCAAGGATGGCTCACTCAGTTCTCACTTCTTCCACTGGTCAAACTTCATGTGATAGGTTTGTTAAGCTAGGTCAGAAACAATAGTTAAAACTGTTATTCATGGGACCTTTATTAGAACTGCTTGTAGATGGCTTTTAAACAAAATTAAACAATCAAGGTTGTAAGAAATATTTTCCAATTACTAACATGTGAAGCATGAACATTCCAGTGGAATAAGCAGTTTCAAACAGAGGTTACTTGTTGACTTCAGCAGCTGGTGTTGCTCTTTCCTTCCTTCATTCCTGGACCCTCTGTTATTTGCTTCTATCTAAGGAAACAAGAACAGCTTCTCTATCATTTATTAAGTGCTGCCCCTGGCCCATCTATTCTGGAAAGATTCCATCTTCTGCTACTAATGGGCTCATCCCAAAGAAATAAAGAGTAACTTAATCAAAGAAGATCTGTAACTCCAAAGTCCTCTAAATTTCACTAGAAAATGAGGGTAGCTTTCCTATAACTAAGCAACTAAAATTGTATTATAATAATACTCTATATATTTTGAAATTGATTGAAAAAAAATCATTCATTGAAACAACATTTTAAAAACACATTGTTAGATATTTCTTGGCTTGGGCGATAATATGAGATAAAAAATAAACAGAAAAGAATGATTACACTTCCAATTAATCTTAGAAAAAAATTCAACAATGTATGGAAACATTTTTGCACTATGTATTTCAAGATATAGTTATTTTCATTGTGTTTAATTTGTGCAAATTACTTCACATATAGAATTTTAAAATAGGACACACATTAATTAAGACCTGGATTCAAATAAAAGAGGCTAAACTAACAAAAGTCACATTTCTCCAAAACAAATTCTATCACCAAATAGCTAGAGAGTAAGTAAAAGGAAATTTCTCTTTATACAAATCATGC
The DNA here is from genome assembly GCA_004024765.1 of Zapus hudsonius. Lineage (NCBI taxonomy): Eukaryota > Metazoa > Chordata > Mammalia > Rodentia > Dipodidae > Zapus > Zapus hudsonius. The sequence goes on from PVHP010000234.1 coordinate 117,743, forward strand.
TGGCTACAAAAATGGCAGAAGAAGTTTTGTAGGTTATAACCATGCCAGCTATTATCAATCAATCAATCAATCAATCAATCAATCAATCAATCTATCTATCAATCAATCAATTCCTTTGAATTACTAGCTGCTGATGTTGCACACTTTCTCATATACACAAGAAATAAGTGGACATTTTGTGCCATGTGATACAAAATGACAGCACACTTGGATGGCCTTTCTAAAAGTAAGTAAATGACAGTGAATGCAGAGGTCAGAGAAGCATATTAAAGTGTAGCACAAGTTCACACTATGGGCAGTGTAGAGAAGAGGGGGGAGAAACGTGTGCATAGGTGCTTGAGAGAGAGAGAGAGAGGAAGAGAGAGTACTGAAACAGATTATAATGGCATTGCTACACTATATTTTTAGGTATGCTCATCATTTAACTGATAAAGTTGTAAATAAAACTAAGAAAATGAGTGCCAAAAAGCCAAGGTCTTCGTTATACTTTAGGGAAATAATGGGCTGTGATTAGGCAGGGACACCAGAAAGTTTCAGTGTGTCTAAACAAGTGCAAACTTCTCACCTGGGTAGTAGTTTGGCAAGAAGTGTTTGTATAATTAACTCAATTAACCTCTGTTTTAGGGATTTTTTTTCTGGTTTTGCTATATTTCACAGTAAGACTTACTGAAAACTAATTCACAAAAAGGTATGCCTCTGACTGTCTGGTGGTCAGTACAACACAGTAGCCTCCACCCACCCAAATTCACAGTTTTACTTTCTTTGACTTCTACGCTGGGACAACTGCAGACCAAAAATACTGTGTTAAATTCTAGATATAAACAATAGTGAGCCACATCATAAAATCCCATGTCCTCTCACTTCGTCCCACTAGGGAAATCAATCACGATCTTGCCCAGTGTGCCCACCTGCCCATCAGTCTCTTAGTATCTTCTTGTCATATCAACTGTGCAGCATTGTAGCATTTGTGTTCCCATAACCTTTAATTTATTTAATAATGTCTCCAGAGCACGCTGTGGGTGGTGCTGGCAATCTGTATATGCCAAAGCTAGAGACATGTGTCCAGAGGCACAGGTCTTTAGACATTCTGAGAGAGAAACCATATCCTACAATTTTATTAGCGCATATTGATAAAACTGTCTTAGTTTGTAGTTGTGATTCTGACTATATAACTTACAAATTAAGCTGGGCCATAGGTCCTAGATAAGAAGATGCATAGCATGTGCAGGTGTCTGCTTCACAGTGTATGTACTAGCTGTAGTCATAGGTTTCCACTATGAGTCTCAGAGCATACCACTTGTGGACAAAGAGGGACTTCTGCATATATTTACAGTGTTTATGAAGAGAAGTCCACCTGGGACTTTCTGAGTCAACAATCCCATTGAGTCTGTCACAGCTGCCATAGGTCGTGGAGAATCACTTTCTATGCTGTCTTTGTAGTGTTTGGACGCAGAAATTCTTTACTCTGCAGACCTCTGATTCTCTTTTCCACTCTCATGCACAGGCACATGGCTTACACACATCCTTTCTAGTCCCTATCCTGCATGCCTTTTAGAAAATATAAGTATCCCCCAAATAATTTGAGTATTGAGAAACACAGAGCTCCAAAATATTTTCCAACATAAGGTTTGCATTCATTCATTGAGACACAGAACCTGTATCCCAGAGAGACTGATTTGTTGAAGGTAAGCTTGAGTGAAGACATCCAAACTCAGTTCTCCCGGTACAAATTCCATTGTGGAATTCAACGTCTGATATGTCTCTTTCCATAGGGCAGAGCTCTTCAAAAATGTTTTTCCCTGATGACCCAGGAAGTGGAAGACAGAACAGAACTCAAAAGTGCTAAAACTTTAAAGGGAGAGAAAGAGAAAATAACTTTGTAAAGATTTAGTCTTTGTAAAGGAAAGTGTTTATGATTGGAACACAAACTTTGTCTATACTGAGATTCTGCATGTCATAGTCAAACACTCTCAGTTCTCAGTGTTCAGGAGCTGCACAGCCATATCACAAGGACAGCTGACTTGTCAAGCTGTGTCTACTTCTCTGTTGGCTATAGCGCTCAAAGCTTTGGGTCCTGGAGATGCTCACTGTTGGTCAAACTGGGCATCTGAATGCATACTTTTGTCTTCAGGCTGTAGAGAATGCTTAGTGTACAAATTCATCTCAGCCTCCATTCACCACAGATGTTAACTGATTCTCTCGAGCCATTAGAAACTTCTAGAATCAATCTATGGACCTTTGCAGGTCAATTTCACCGTGGTCTCCTCCCTGACCTCATAGCTTGCAGCAGTGCCTTCGATCTCTGAGTTCTCATCCATTTTACCCATCTGCATCTCACAGCACATACTTCTTTATACTATGCTTTAGTCTCTCTGAACCACAGACATGCAAAGGCAGCAATAGCTTATCTTGAATCCTTTACAACTTCCAGTATTGTGCCTTTCACACTGGGACTTCAATAAATGCATGTGAATGAATGAACAGAATCGGGAGATGACAACATTTCTGGATCTGGCAAAGTGACACACATTTATACTTGTGTTCCTGTCCTAATTGGACAGTAACACTTTTACACACTGGAGCTAATTTTCCAATTTATTTGTGCATGCATGCAAACTCACATGTGTGTATGTGTGGGAAAGGTGCATGAGGCTGCAAATGAAGCTGTCAGCTTTATGTGGGTGCTAGACAAGTGAACCCAGGCCAACAGGCTTTGCAAGCACTTTTAAATGCTGAGCCATCTTACCAATTACTGGGGCTATTTGAATAATGTTAAAAAACTGAAGAATTGTAGGCATAATATATATTTAATTTGATACAGTTTTATAAATATAATCTTTTTGTCTTTGAGAAAATAAATGTCATAGATGGACTAAATAATATATGACCAGAGCTATATTTATCAATTATTTGTATATTTGTATGAACATACTCTCTGTGCATTTATATTAGATTATTGTTCATATTATATTCACTTATTCACTTATGACATATATACTCTTTATTGTTTAAAAAACATTTTTATTTATTTGCATGTAGAGAGAGATGGAAGAGTGATTACACAGGATTAATGGGCACACCAGGGCCTCCAGTCCCTACAAATGATCTCCAGATGATTGTTCCACTTCATGCATCTGGCTTTATGTGAGTACTGGGGAATCAAACCCAGGTCTTAAAGTTTTGCAGGCAAGTGCCTTAATCATTGAGCCATCTCTCCAGCCCCATCACAAATATTTTCTGAGTACTTATATATCTGATGATGTATGGATAGGAGGAATTTGAAACTGGATAATTCATTTCACTTTGCCAACATCTTTCAAGCAATCATGTTAGATACTATCCCTTGATGAAGGAAAAAATCATTTGATGTTTGAATTTTCAACTCCAACAGATTTAGAGACTTCATTTTTTTGAGTCTAATCCAGTGTCTGTCATAACACTGTGATCTATCAACTAGAATCATGAATGTGCAAAGTTGTTCGATTCACGTTTATCATGTGCTTGCCTTCTATTTACTGAACAATAGCACCACATATCATTGTGTTAATAGTCGATACTCTGCGTGCTTGTTCCTTACCTTGAATTGGCCCCTACTCATTGCTTGCTGATTTGAGGGTGTCCTGCCAACTTCCAAACTCCAAGATTGGTCTCATTATTAGATAAAATGGTAATGAAAGGAAACAGCGTGGTATTTCCAGGAAGAGAACTTGGTCTCTCACTTGTTGCTATAACCTATGTAACCTCATGCAACTTATAGAATCTGAAATGGTATATATTGTGTAGGCTGGTTATAAAAACTGGATAAGGTGGCAGACATGAATATCTATTCATGAACCATGTAGGGTTTTAGCCATAGAGATGTGTTGATTAGCTTGGGTTCTGGATTCACTGTGTCTTTGTTTATCTCTTGCCTATTGATGTGTTGTATGCTGTGAGACAAGTTACTATTATGAATTTCACTCTGGTGTTTTTTTTTTGGTTTACTGTCGCTAAAACAGGGGTAATAATAGCAATTATTGGAAGAGAATGTTGTGATTATATGGGCTAGATATGGTGCAAGTTTTTGCTCAATACATACTGGCTAATGGTTAGCAAAGGATAAGTAAAATATGAAAATAATTCTCTTCAGTTTAGACTTTAAAAATATTTGTTTCTAATCTTTCTAGTTAGAAAATGATATTGTGATTTTTACCACATTGTTTAAAATTTTCTTAATTCAACTCTCAAAGTCATCCTTTGGTCCACCTCTTTTTTGCTAATAAATATTTTTTAAAATCAACTTCTCAAAGATTGTTTATTAGTTCTTTGAATTATATAGTGACATGGGAAGTACCCATTTTATAAACATGCATTTCTGTGTAAAGAATGTAATGTCATATATTCACAATATTATTTTTAATGTTCTACTGGTTACTTTTAATGCATAATGTGTATTATGGACACAAGGATATTAGAAACCAATGATAGGTAAGAATCATACAATTATGAAAGTATTAGCCTAACAGAATTTCTTTGAAAAATATTAACAACTATTTAGCCTAGGATAATAGTGCTTTCTGTATTTTATCAGAGGACATAGGATTATGTTTTGATAATGTCACATTTGTCAGCAATAGTATATATAATAGAGCTTACTCAAAATGCTCCCATCACGAATTTTTGTTCTACAAAAGGGTTGATCAAATGCTTGGTAAATACTTTCATTAAATCATATTTATTGAATAGTATTTTGAATAAAGCATAGTGATAGTTATTGGATCCATTTTGAAAATACAGGCTATTAGTTACATAGTACTTTTGCATATAATTACTATAGCATTATATGTGATTGTCACTTAATTTTGCCATATTAATGCTGTCATGTGTGTGATCCTCTTGACATCAGTAACAAATGGCCACAAGATTAGTAAATTGGGAGTCAGGACTCAAATGCAAGCCATCTGGGTCCACTAGCTAACCAGGACCTTATCCTGCCTGTCCCTCAGAGAAAGTTATCATTATGAAGCCTTCCTATATGATGAGGAGAAAAAATTCTGGAAATGCTTACAGTACATTGAGAGATAAAAAAATTTCCCTGAGGGCCAGAGTAGTCTGAAATTAACTTCCAAGATCCGTGTTGCATCCTCAAGCATGACTGCATAAAATAGATTGAATAAAACCTACACGGTCTCCTAATGCCACTCCGTTTTGCTAGTGATGGGTTCCGTTGCATCCAATGTGTACAATGCAGTACACTGTACAGCGTGTTAAGGTACGGAATCCTCAGGCAGTCATGTTACATGTCTGTATTGAGGAATAACAGAGGTCAGTTCCTTAAGATAGGTATAATTAGAGTGTTTTAGAAAAATGAAAGGAGGGCTTTCCAGATGAATCCCAAGTTTAAATTGCCAGATTTAGTTTCTTTTAAGCTTTAGACTCACCTATTCATTAACTATGGCATTTCCACTGGGGTGGTCCACAGTATATCCATATTCAACTTATCAGAATTTACAGTCCTGTTCTTCATAACTGTGTCCTTATCAAAAAGTTGCTGACTTTCCGATCTGGTGTCTGAACATCTACCTTGGCTCTTCCTACTCCCTGCATCCAGTGACAGATCAATGTCAATGTGAACTGCTCAGTCTCTCCTTTCTCCTCCTCCTGGCCCATTATCTAACGGCTCAGACCACCATCTTTCCCAACTGGGTCAGTGGTGACTCACAAGCATTTGGAGTTCTCAATGGTATAAGAAGACAGCTGTGTTCTGGTTGTTCTTTCCCTGCAACACACACTTATAAGCCCTTTTTATCCTCCATTTCCCAGGCCTGACTTCCTCTTTGTCATCTTTCTTTCCATCCTCCTCTCCCCATTTCTCTGTCTCCCTCTCCTTTCTTTTTAGACCTTAACAGCATCTAGATGTTACTTTTCGATGTGGTACTTTAAAGCATGATCACTCTCTCATCCTTGAATCCTGCAAATTTCCAGTCGTCAAAAATGATACTTATGACATACAAACTCCTTAGAACTCATAATGTAAACTTTACAATAAGGAAAACATTAAAAAATAAAAAGACAGTCATTATGTAAAATATTTAGACAATATTAAGAACCATGCAAGCACTTAGGAGGGTGTGATGACAGACCAGCTGTCTTAGATATTCTAAAGTTTAGTATTTGTTTTCCTATCTGATTTACTTTCTTGTGATCATTTACATGTATATATACACCACTAAGTACAAATGAAAAGAAGGAAGGCAGATAAGACATATCAAGAAAAGATGACTTTTTAAGTTAAGACATCCAGGTTTTGAAGTTTCTCTACCTGGGGTATACTAGGAAATTGCTTATCTACTGTGGTCCTTGTGTCTTTGGACCTACCTTATCCCATATCCAAATGTGAAAATGGGCCTCATACTGCTTTTAAAAACATCAGCCCCTCAAAGCAGCATGGTGGTCCTGCCTTAATTGTTGTGAATGATGATAAAGAATGCCTCTGTGTATGTCAGTTCTGACCCACTGCCCACCATCATCAAAATGATGTAGGTATCTTTCACACTTTGATATTATCTAGAAATCTTTAAACCTCACTCTAAAGACACTTGCAATATGAATTCGAAAAAGTTCCATAGTGAGGAACATTTAGTTGCTTCAGTTTCTTTCCTGGCAAATAATGATGCAACAGTACCTACTACAAAGGGGTTTGTGAACATAGATGCTAAGCTCTTTGCTCCATGTAGTACTCAAGAAGTATTAGCTCATATTTTGCAGATTATACTTCTTGTTTAGGTGTCATAATTCTGCTACTGTGTGAAGATATTCTAATAAGCATGCCAGCATGGTGTCTGGTGTGCATTTTGGCAAATGTGTGCATAGACACTTTAAATGGTCACCTTTTCTCTGGGAGAGGCAGGATTCCTCTGCTAAGCATTGGTTATTACAGTGAGTAGTAGCCAGAAAGAAGTAGAGAGGAACTCTGTGACTATGGGTTAAGAACATGGGCCAATGCATAGGTCCGCTGAATTGCCCAAGTATTTACTGAGCACCTCAAAATCAATACCACTGAGTACATAAATTTTAGCAAGTCATAATATCATGAACCAACTTACCACTACAAACTTACTACTCAACAACAGGTGAGGATGTCTTTTAGTGCCCTCTTGAGCAATTTCATATAAAGATATTAGCAACTTCAGCTATCTCAATTAAATGGACATTTAGAAACTTCAGTATAAAAAATTGTCACATTTCCCTAAAAGCCACCATGATTTTAATCAAATAATTTTTAAAAATATTTTATTTATTTATCTTTCAAGCAGAGAGATACAGAGAGAGAGAGAGCGAGAGAGAGAGAGAACACCAGGGCCATCACCTTGTGGGTCTGGCTTATGTGGGTCCTGGAGAATTGAACCCAGGGCCTTAGGCACCTCAGGCAAGTGCCTTATCCACTGAGCCATCACTCCAGCCCTAATCAAATAATTTTTAACCATCCATAAGTAATATTTTTTTTGAAAAAAAGGATGGATAAACCCAATAAAGCATTATAATTTAGAGCCAACAATCTCCCATCTCGAAGAGGAAAACCCTTGCCTACATCAGCAATATGGGCCCTCAGAGAGGCTTTGCATTTTAATAAGCTTAAACAGCAACTCCAGAGCAAACAAATGCAGCATAAACAGGATAAGCTGATTGATAATCAAGTGATAAATATCTAGCTTTACATAAGGAGAGCAGAGCCAGCAGAGAGCCTGACAGAGTGGACAGCTGTTAGTGTGGCTAGAGGATAATACATCACCAGGGCTTCAGAGACTTCCTGAATTACTCTGAGTACAGGAAGACATGGGTTTTAGAATAAAAGAGCCAGCCCTGCTGAACTTTCTGTGTCTCAGTTTCTCCATGTGTGTGATTGAGTCAATAGCTCTTGCTCCTGCAGTTATTGATAGGATTGATTACCTGAAGTAGCTCTCTCTCATATAAGCATCCTTTCCTGTATGAACTCCCAAGGGTCTTATCACTGTCTCAGCAGTTTAGAAAGGTTACAGTGACTAGTTTATTCAAAATCTCAATACACACCAATTTTTTAAACGTTGGAGCCTAGTAGTCCACTGACAACTGAAAATGTCTGCTTTGGTAAGAAATTCAGGAACATGGACCTAATATTAGATATTGGAAAGAACAAGTATGACAGTTTGTCTAATAAGAATACAATATTACATGCAAAAGGTCAGTGATGTGGGATTACACAGACTTAGTCAAATCTGCTAAGCTAAATTAGTGCTGAAGAACAATGAATAAATACATAAATAAATGAATAGACAAGCTATCAAAACCAGAATTGAGCCTATGTTGCCAATTTTAAGCCAACAAGATTAAGCCTTAGAGAAACCAAAATAAGTATATGTAAAAGGAAGGAAGATCCCAGAGACTAGGAGCTTGGATAATCATTTTGTAAATGTCTTGGAAAATATTGCACGGACAAAAGAAATTTCTATTGTGCACACACAAATCACAGAGAAAGGATATGTATGTGTATATTTTTATGAGTAAGCATGTAGTTACAAAATGTGGGGTATTAATGTGACCAATAATGAAGTTTATTGCTAGAAATTTATTATAATAACTACTGATAGTTAAATAAAGGGACAGATAGTCTGCTTGGTCCCTGTGACACATAGCTCATTTGACTGAGAATATATTTCATTTTTTTTATGTATTGAAAGATATATAACACTCATTTCTAATATCAATTGGCAATATCACAATAAGCTATGTGAGGTTTAATTTCCTTCCTCCATATTAATGATAAACTCAGTTCACTATTTCATAGGTATAACATACAAAATAATATTCAAATTAGTAAGAACAGAATTACAAATAAAAGAAAACCGATAACTTTGTCAGTACTGAGATATACCAAGGTAATGAGCAAAGAGATTCTAATTAAAAACAATTAGTTAAATTCATTGATTCACTCAATAAGTATTTATTGATACACATGGGTATTCTACTAACCTTAAATAATTAAATAAATAAATCATTAAAACTGAATTCTTAGTAGAACTAGAGTATACTAATCACTATGGGATATTAGCTGGTGGAGAGAGCTGCTTCATCTATCATTTACTTATAAGTGTGTTATAAATACACACATATTTTATTGTTGATAATTTTTAACTATTTTGTTTCCCAAAAAATTATGAAGTAAGATATATTTAGCCAGCAGAGATGGAGTAGTCAAAGAAGAAAAATGTTAGTGGGAAGAATAAAAATAAATGAGGGCAGGTTAGGAAACCTTGGAGTTCTTGAGAGAATAGCATGTAATCTAGTTTAAAGGGGTGAAGGGTGCAGCCCCTCAGGAGAGGTGAGCCTGTGGGGCTGGCTCTGTATTCATTCTGCATGGATGGTACCAAGTATCTAAACTTGTCGGTGTAAAGAAATGCTAAGGATTAACCTATGAATTTCTTACATTTGTCTGCTCTCACATTTAAGAATCATATTAGCCATAGTAATAATTATGACCAATGATTAACCTTTTATGGTAGTGTGCAAGAGGTCTTGAGAAAAGGGAATGGCAAGAGGAGGTATGTGGAGTAGGTGAGGTGGTATAAGAGAAGTACGAATGAGAGGTGTAAGCAGTGTGATTGACAAGCAACAGACAGGAAACAGGCAATGCTGGTACCTTTGTATGACTGCCTGTCTTGTTAAAAGCTGTGCCATTAATAGCAACAAGGAAGCCAGGAGGAACTAATGGAAAAGAAATAGTTGGCTATGATGAGATTTGGACCTCTGAAAACAAAGATTTGTCACAGAGTTGATATTTTGAAGAAATAGGTTAAAGGTAATGATACAGTCACCAGTTTTTAGGGCTGGAGAGATGGCTCAGTGGTTAAGGCACTTGCCTCCAGTGCCTAAGGCCCTGGGTTCAATTCCCCAGGACCCACATAAGCCAGACCCACAAGGTGGTGGCCCTGGTGTGTTCTCTCTCTCTCTTTCTCTCTCTCTAATTGAAAATGAATAAATAAAAAAGTCACCAGTTTTTATTTGAAACTGAAGCAACTGGGCATTGAAAAAAAGATTGTGTGTGCATGCGTACATGTATGTGTGTATGTGCATGTGTGGAACCGGGAGATGGAGAGAGAACTGGTGAGGTCTAGTCTTTTAAGAAGTGTGCAATAGAAGAGGGGGCTATGATGAGCATGTAGGAGATAGCACAGTCATAGGAAGTTGTTGCCTATGTGTTGGTGTTAAGCTAAGGGGATCTGAGAATGGAGAGACAGTGATGCAGAAGTGTGGCAAAGAGCAGATCTAGAGGAGGGAAAGTAGCTACTGATTAGAAGACAGACAGAAGACGCTGCCAAGTAAAAACATGGCCAGCTTAGAAGTGAAGGAAAGGTCGTGAGCTTGGAACCAGTTCTCATTAGTTGTCTTAGCAGTTATAACAAGTTATCATTTTCTTCCACTTGACAAAAAATGTGCTTTAAAACATCAAGTGTTGAATAAAAATAATTCCATGTTCTTCTATGTTAAAAAAATTCCTACAGGGGCCTTTTAGTAACAGCAAGCTTTGCATCTGTCATGATGAGCTCATATCAAGCATACAAGCAAGAAAGCATAGGTTTCAAGCAGTGAGCCAATAAGTTGATGGATGCAAGAGAAGCACCAAACATTACAAGAAGGACCCTGCATATGCTGGATGCAACTGGCAGCTGGCTAGTTTGATTTAACACTGCAATGTGAACAGATATAAACTCTTGCTTCTTGATGGTCATTAACCGTGAGCCATAAAAGTGCCATTAATTCTGTAGTAGTCAGCAAAATGCTCTGTAATGGTCTAACACTAATGCACCCTCCACCTATAAAACCCCTACCGCAGCCAAGTTTCACTCTGTACGACTAGTGAGGTTTTCAGCAGCTTAAACTCCCTGCCAATGCACCTGCCTTCCAGAAGATCATTAGTTGAAAATCCCAAGGAGGCGTAGTCAACTTGGCTTTGGTTATCATCCCGTCTGCTGCAGAAGAAAATTAATGCTACTCGAAAAGTCTTTCTCCCAAGATTGTCTAGCATGTAGCAACTGGGACAACTGTCTTAGGGGTACTTTGGGCCATTCTAACAGACCAAGTTCATCGTCTGCATGGATTCCAAGTCCCAAAATAACACACTAACATGCCAATGGAAGGCAGCACCAGCTGCTATGCTGTTGTATGGGTATTTAACAGGATTACTGCACACAAAACCACTAGCATGCCAGCGAGTAGGTGGTTGTCCAAATACAGTTTTATGAGGAATGTCATAGAAGCCATTCTACTTTTTCAAAAAATCATAAAATCAAACCACCAGATATGGAACAGTTACCCCAAAGGAAAGGAAAAAAAGTTTCACATACCAGGTTATTGCTAACACTTAATAAAAGATTTCTTTCCTTCTCATTTCCTATGGAAATATAGATTAAAATAGGAAAATCCTTTTTCTTTTTCTCTTGCTTCTGAACGCTTTTTCTCTGAATGGAGCTGCATAGACTTAATGTGAAACCTGCTTTCCTTCTGGCTGCAAGAAGCCAAGCAGGGCATCTCATCAAATTGCATGTGGAGATTTGTCACATGTGACTAGTTCTGGGGCTGTGGGTTTCCAGCTAAATGCTGACTAGAAACAGCAGTCACCCACTGACATCTACTCCTTACACTGGCTGCTCACCATTCTCCAGTCAAGCCCTTTGTTTTTGGCTGTTGGTCCTTCCCGAGCAACACTTCATGAAACAGGCTGTCTGTCCTCCAGGGACCACAGAGGAAAACTAGTATTTATAGAATGAGGCAATATTTCCCAAGGTTTTCAATTTAGATTTTAAAGAATGTTTCTATTTTACAAATGAGCACATATAGTGTCAATGTACTTTTGGTTTTTGTTAATAATGGTCTTTTCTACTATTAACATTGTTGCTCTTGTTTGTAGACATCAAGCTCTAGCGGTCTAAACACTCTCACTGCATATGAGAGTCAAATCCTAAAATTACATAATACATTAAATGTTAAGCTATTGTATTTAAAACCTCTTTCCCACCAAAATAGTCTTTCAAGACTGAAAAATAAATATAAGGACAGGCATCACTACTAATGTCCAAGACACAAGAAAGAAACACAAAAAGTAAAGAATAACAATCCACCAAACACACTCCTAAACTCTCAACTCCACATAATGGGAACAGAATATGAGAGCACTGATAAGCCATAAAAAATAAATCAAGAGGTCTACTCCTAAAAACAATCAGCAGCCAAAATCAACAGCTCAAATAGATCAAGAATTAACAAAAACAACAATGAAAGAAACGTATTCAAGATCTCAACAAGATAGTCTTCAAAGTGAACGAAACAGCAAATAAACAGGTGGAAATTGAAAATGTTGAAAAAAATAAAACAGAAATTATACAATCAAAGCAATGATAAATAAAACCCACAGAAGAAGGTAATACTAACACACTTGATCATGCAGCAGAACGGATCTCAGAGATGAAAGACAAAGTTGAAAAACTATTGCATTCATTTAAAAAATAAAGAACATAATATTTACAAGAATTTTAGGACAAATTTAAGAAAACAAAACTCAGAATAAAAGGGGTAAAATGCTGAAATAAATGCAAAGTGGATTTTAATGAAATTATAAGGAAAAACTTTCCCAAATCTACAGAAAGAAGTTGACATCCAAAAACAAGAGGTGTATAAAACTCCATGTAGATTTCAAATAGAAAGGTTCAATGAACAACACATCATAGTAACAATGACAAAAAGTCATATTAAAGTAACAGCACTAAAAACTGCAAGGAAAATTGCCAACTCATATACAAAAGAAAGAATATAAGAATAACCTCTGACCTTTTTATCTGTAACCCTACAAGCTAGAAAAAACTGGACTAATATATTCCAAGCTTTTAAGATATACAATCAAGCAAGAATGCTATACTCAGCAAGAAATAAGGTTATTTCAACACCAACACAAACTAAGGCAATTTATGTCAACCAAACCAGTTCTACAAAAAAAAAAAAAAAATCCTTAAAGGAATACTTTAAAGGGAAGGAGAAAAAAGAAAGCTCTATCTTCGAGATAACAAGATAGGATAAGCTTCATGAAAGAGATAGATAAAGAAATAATGGCAAAGTATCAACAATATATAACATAACAAATCAACATACTCTCACCAGAAAAATATAGAAAATACCAATAATCTAGCCAGCCTGAACATCATCCCCCTCAAAATACTAGGGAACAGAAAACAACTCTCTATAACAACCTTAAATGTAAATGGATTTAATTCACTAAGAAAAAAAATGGGATAAATGAAGGGATTAAAAAAATAATAAAACAAGATCAAATATTTGTTCCTCCCAAGAATCTAATCTGGCCAACAAAGGTTTTCATACAAGGATGGAAAGAAATAACATTCAATCAAGCAGAAGTGACCATCCTTATGTACAACAAAGGAGACTTAAAACTGAAACTAATCAAATCAGACAAAAAGGCACAGTCCATTTTAATATAGGGAACAATTCTTCAAGAAGGCATTACAGTTGTAAACATTTCTGCACCAAATACTAGGGCTCTTGCACTTCATAGAACAGACAGTAAAGGACAGGAAAGAGCATGTAGATTCGGACACAATAATAGTGGGAGAAGCAACACCCCACTCTCACACTTACATAAATCATCTGCATTAAAAACCAGCAAAGAAATTTCAGAACTAAACCACACCACTTATCAACTGGATCTCGCAAACATATTCGGAGTATTCCACCCAACACATCCATCTCATCAGCTCACGAAAATGTCTCCAGAATTGATCACAAAACTGACTATAAACCAAACCTCAACAAACACAAAAAAATTGAGATAATAGTTGTATTTTATCAGATCACAGTGGAATAAAATTAGAAGTTATCAGAAAGAGAGAATTCAAAAATGTCACAAATTCTTGGAGACTGAACAACACACATCTGTGTGAGCAATGGATTATTAAGAAATAAAGAAGAAACTTTTAAAAATTTAGAAAAAAAATGATAATGCACCCTACAAGGCTTTCTGGGATACAACCAAGAGAGTCTAAAAGGAAAGTTTATCACTATACGTGAGCAGATCAATATACTATAGAATTTGGGAAATGACTCAACAGTTAAAGATGCTTGCTTGCAAAGCCTGCTGGCCCAGTTTTGATTCCCTAGTACCCACATTAATGCAGACTAAGCAAGTGATGCATGCATCTGGAGTCTGTAGTGGCAAGAGGCCCTGACATGACCTTCTCCCTCTTGCTCTCTCTCTCTCCATGAAAAGAAGGAAAGAAAGAAAGTAAGAGGAAAAAGAATGAATGAATGAAAGATAAGGAAAAACACTTAGAGACATCACAAAAGAAACAACTTAACATTCACCCTCAAGACTCCAGTAAAATAGCAATAATTCACCCCCAAACCCAGAGGATAGCAAGAATAATAAAAATCAGGGCATAAATTAGTGAAATAGACACTAAAAGAACAAGACACAGAATTAATCAAATGAAGTGTTATTTATAAACCCTTAGCCAAACCAACAAAAAGAGAAGACCTAAATTAAAAAAATTATAGATAAAAAGGGACCTGCTACAACAGACCCCAATGAAATCCAAATCATCGTTAAAGAATACTTTGAAATCATACATTCCCCAAAGCTGGAAAATTTCTAAAGAGATGCATATGATCTCCCATAGTTAAAAGTGGAGGGCATCATTTAAACAGACCCATTACCAAAAATGGAATTGAAGCTGTAATTAAAACCTTCCCCACAAAGGAAAGCTCATAACCAGATGGACTCTCCCCAGAATGCTATCAGACACTTAAGGATGAGCTGATACCACTTGTTCCCCAGGTGTTCCTCAATATAGAAAGAGGAGGAAGACTTCCAAATTCACTCTACAGCAATCATGATCCCTAAACCTAGCAAAAACACAACCAGAAAAAAAAACTACAGGCCAGTTTGCCTGATGAACATACCTGCAAAACTTACTGACATGACTCTTGCAAACTGAATTCAAGTTCACATTAAGAAGACAATCCATCTTGCTCAAGTAGGATTCATTCCAGGGGTAGGTTAAGCATATGTAAACAAATAAACATAATAAAACAAGGAAATAAACTTAAAGATAGAAAACATACGATCATTTCAATTGATGCCAAAAAGGCATTAGACAAAGTTCAACATGCCTTCGTAGTAAAAGTTCCGGAAAAAGTTAGAATAGATGGAGCATTCCTCAAAATAATAAAGGTCATATATGATAAGCTCACTGCCAACATTGCATTAAATGGATAAAATTGCTCTAAAAATAGAAAGAGGCAAGGATATTTAGTCTCTCAACTTCTATTCCCTATGGTGCTCAAAGTCTAGCAAGAGCTGTCAGACAAGAAGAAGACAAAAGTATGGGAGAGGGGAAGGTAACAACAACCCCCCCACCCCCCAAAAAAAACCCTTGCACTTGAAAATTTCAGAATGAATACCTAAATTACTATATGCCAATTAAAAATGTAAAGAAATGAGAATTTGGTTACCAGTCTTTTAAATACAGTAGCTACATACGTTTATAGAGAAAGTGGAAACAAGGATGTACAGACATTCTGTGTATGTTTTCACATTTTAATTCAAATATTCCTTAAATTTAGACCTTATTTAAATCCTCAAATTTGAATGGCTCAGCTTAAAAAAAAATACTTGTCACTCTCAGAGGAAAAATCTGGGTCTGCATCAGACCCACAGTTGTAAAATCATTGAAGAAACATGGCTTCTGGTCCTATGTGTGTGCCTGCTGGACGACCTGTTTCATTATATTTAATCTTTAAAATTAATTTAAAGTATTTGCATATTATACTTGCAAGCATGAAAATAAGACAAATCTTAGGATAATTCTATTGCAAGAGTCACGATGTTGGCTGTGTAACTAAATAAGCAGGTAGTAAAATGTGACACATTCAGCACACTTCTTGAATGACAAATTACCCTTCTTAGTACCCAAAGACAGGCTGTAACTCAGTGTTAGGTTGCTATGGCAAAGCATGTCTTCTAGACACAATTCCTTGTTTCCAAGTAATTATGTTTTATCTACCATAAGATGACTAATTTATTCCTTTAAGAACAGGAGAAAAATATTGATATACTTTTTTTTTTTTTTTGAGGTAGGTCTCGCTCTAGCCCAGGCTGACCTGGAATTCACTCTGTAGTCTCAGGGTGGCCTTGAACTCATGGCAATCCTCCTACCTCTGCCTCCCGAGTGCTGGGATTAAAGGCGTGTGCCACCACGCCCGGCTTTTTTGATATACTTTAATACTTCCCCAAACTCTAAATTTCATCAAAAATGTCAGATGACTTACAACAAAGGTGGTTAGCTTTGAGAAGTTTAATATCATCAGTACTTTCTTACACATATGCTAAGACGTTTGTTTATTTAACTTTTATTTGAACATTGGCAGCTTATAGTGCTAACCTCTAGGAGGTGGAAAGCAAAGTTCCAAGCCAGTAAAAAAGAAGTTTACAATGTGATGTATAGCAAACAAAGTACCATTGATTTTTTCTCCCTGACTATCTCAATTTTAGTCACATCTATATTAATATTGCACCCTGCTAAGTGAAAATTAGCATCATTTTATGTGTTCTAACCTTCTTGACACCACGTGTTTGAGCCTTGTGCACATACTTACGAAGGTCAGAGAAAAATGGAGAACATCAGGTGTCCCCTTCCATCATTCGCCTGCATTTTTTTAAATTTTTTTATTTTTGAGATACAGCCTCTTGCTCATTCCAGAGCTTTCTGTTTTCCACCATTCCCAGAGATTCTCTGGTCTGTGCTACCAATGAGGGGGGAGGATCAAACTCAGATGGTCTCAGACCTCCTCAGGCACTCAAGTTTGTGCAAGGAGCACAATTCACTTCTGTCTTTCTGCTTCTTCTGTACTCGTTTTTTAAAAGGAAAAGGAAAGAAATTAGTCTAGAAGTGCACACTAGAACTACAAAGCAAACATCTGTATTACAGCTGGGGTGGAGGGAAGCACCTGCTTTGTTATTCTCACATTGGAATAACAGTCTGTGAAGGTCCCAGCTTCTCTTAGTGCAGCCTCCCTTTGGAAATGACTAGCCTTTCCCCAGGCCACATCCATGTTCCTGACAACAAAAAAGGCACACGTCCCGACAAATACACTTCCACTTTGAACAATAGGGAAATTAAGGCCCAGTCAGTTTCCATGGCCAGTGTCATGAAGCAGAACAGTGTTCCTTCAAATGCTACTTCATAAATGGTAGCAATATACCAGCAGCATTCACTGTGAATTCTAAATTCAGAACTGCATCACCTGAACTCTAAACATGACATAATCTAGTAGCATTTCACTAGAGGCTGGGCCAAAACCATTTCAGAAAGCTTCAAAGAGCACAGTAACAGATATACAGAGATAATAGCCCTAGCACTATTGGGATAAAGAATTTTAGGAAGAATTGTTGGATTTTCTGTTTGTGTGCATTTTGTAGCATATGAGCATATCAAGCATCTTTAGGAAGTATTTTTACAGATGACGATTTAAGCAAAAATATTAGAGAAATGATAGCATACTTCACAAATCACAAGAAAAATGTTTGAAATTGTTCTGAAATAAATTACATATGTTATTGATCACATTTTAAAGTGTTTCATTTTCTCAAAAAGTTATCATGGAAGTGTGTATGTTGTCATGGTTTAAGTGTGTCATAAGTTGAGGTCTGATCCTATACTACATAAAGTCACCTTCTCTGGTCATAACTCATTGTAGATGGTACTGGTAAAGACAAGTTCACACAGGAGTAGGGTGGAATCCATAGCCGGTGTGATTGGTACTTTCATTAAGAGAGAGTCGTGCCAAGACACAGAGGAATGCTACTCACAGTTGGTCTGTGGACTGGAGTTATGGTGCTGCAAACTAGGGAAGGCCTGGACTACAGAAACACAAAGAAGCAGGGAGCCCCAATATGTACACCTCCACCCCCAAAGGACTTCAAAGAACACAGTGAAATATCTCTGTTGTTTCAAGCCACCAATAGTACCTTTATGAAGTTATTGTGTATGCTGGTTTTCTCTGAACATTACTGACAATATTTTTAAAGCCTCACAGTAAAAACATCAAGCATCTTTTAATATCTTTATTGTCAATAATTAGATACATTTTATGGGCAAATCTGTGATGGTACCTCCATTTACCTTCTCTCTGTCCCCAACACACTGGGGACCCTCCTTTGTAAGAATACTGGATCAGTCCATGGGGTGGGGGTTATGACTTGTACAAGAGGTAGACAGTTTTTTTTTCTCCCTTGTGTGTTGTTGCAGGACCAGGGGCAATGTCTGGATATTCTCCCCCACTATGATTCTTACAATCTTTCCACCCCTTCTTCCACTCAATTCCCTTCGTCATGATGAGTGAGTTTTAAGACTGCTTTATTATTGAGATCTTAAGATCTCTGGACTTCTGTTTGGGTTGTGTTGGGTATTGTTGGTATCTGTCTCCATTGGCCTTTCCTGGGTTATCTGACTTGCTGTGTAGTAGGTCTCTTGTTTATCTCGCCAATTTCGCATAGGTTTCTTTTGAGCCTAGATGATAGGCATTTGTTGTAGTTGCCTTTGCATTGCTGGGACAAAACCCCCAACCAAAAGCAGCTGTTGAGAGGAGTTTATTTTGGCTTAGAGCCTCGAGGGGAAGCTTCATGATGGATGGCAGAGAATAGACAGCAGAGCAGAGACTGGACACCATTCCTTGCCAAAGAAGGTGGCAAATAGTAGTAAGAGAGTGAGCAGTGCTCATAGCTCTGGCTACCACACCCCTAAAGCTCACCCCAGCAACACTCCTCCACTCTCCCTCCAGAGAGTTTCCATCTCCTAGCTTGCTGCACATGGGGAAGAAGAATTGAAAACAGATGAGTTTATGGGACATCTGATACGAACAACCACAACATGTTTTTAGTTTTTATTCTTATTTTAATTGACATGAGAAAGGACTGAAACAACTTTCTATCAGTAAATCCTTCAGTAATGATGACAGATGAAATCTTGTCGGGCTAACAAGCTACAAATCTCTGTGTCTTCATATCTCGTGATCCAATGGACTGGGATGACTTGAGGGTAGAAACGTTGTCTTTGGAGAATTTTTGCACCTACCATAATGTCTTAGACCTGGAAAAAACTCCATAAATATACATAATACTATGTTAATGAATAAAATAAATAACATAAAGGTTAATCTTCACAAAAAAATCTAGAAACAAGAGGCATGTAAAATTTGTTTTCTACAACAAAAGCACAGTAAGTCCCCTGTGTTTGCAGAGCATTAATAGATTTAAAGAAGGAGTTTGTCCTCTTAAATTCATATTTCTTATTTCTGTTGTTACATTTAAATTTAAAACTAAAACTCTCTACATTCAAAATTCATTCCATAAGAAAAATATGTTATATGCACAATGGAGTTTTATTTAAGCATAAAGATAAGAGAAATTATCTTATTTTCAGGAAAATGGATAGACATGGAGGTCATATTAATCTAAATAAGCTAGAACTAAAAAGGCAAATACTGCATGTTTTCTCTCCCATATGGAATATAAACACATATATATTAGTATATAGTATATAGTATTTGAGAAGAGGAAGGGGACTTGGGGGTACTGGCAGGGAGATGCAGACAGGAAAGTGTAATGGAAATTGAATATGGCATAATTACCTGATATACTGGAATGAAAGTATCATTATGAAACCCATTGCTTGGTACAAAGAATTTAAACCACTGAAGAAATTTTAAAGAGAAAAGAAAGAAGTTCATTCTGTAACAGACAGTCTGGTCTTTGATACCTTTTGAACTCCATTTATGCATCCTAGTGGTGTGTGATACTTGAAGAAGCGTCTAAAGATAAAGATAGCAGAAACATTCATTTTTTGTTCATGTAGCCATTAGTAATAGTAATAAATTTCCTCCAGTCCCAAAACTAATAGGAAAGGGAAAAAAAGAGTCAAAGAAAGGAAAGAAAGCTTAGGAAGGAGACAGAAAAATGCAAAGCAGAAATAACGCTCATGTGAGCAGATCTTTGAAAAATGTTCATTGTTTATTGGAAAACATATAAAGTTCTGAAGTTAATGTTTTTTAGGCAGAGAGGTTATAGAATCTTTGCATCTCACATACTCATATTCAGCATAGCTCCTTAAATAAAGTACAGCTCTTCCTTTCAATAAAATACCATGTTTAGTGGTTTTTATTTGATTTTTTGCAGGTGTATATGTTGTGTTCATATGGTGTATAGGTGCACCTGTGAGGAGAGGCTAGAATAGGTGATGTTAGGGTGTCTTAGTTGGTCACTCTCTACCTTATTCTTTGAGATTGGGTCTCTCACTGAACCTGGTGTTCACCAATATGATTAGAGTAGCTCACCAGTGAGTCCCAAGTTATTTCCTGTTTCTACTTCCCCGTTATGGCATTACTGGTATGTGCAATTACTGGTATTACGTGAGTATTAGGAATTCAAACTCAGGCCCTCATATCTGCATGGGAAGCACTTTACACACTGAGTCACCCTAGCCACCATTTTCCTTTCACAAGTTTCATCTCAGATGTTGAGAAAGATAATGTTTTAATCATCACCACATTTTCACTTCAACAAAACCTGGAATCTGTAAACTTAGCAAGGACTAGAGCAGCTCACTATAAAAAACTGTTATGCTGAAGAAAAGCGATTCATAAACATGTTTGTCTCTGTGTGGAAACACTTCCAAATTAAATTATAAGATTTTTATAATGAATGAATGAGTACTTTATAAATACTACCACAAAGGTGAAATATCCTATTATTTACAGAATACAAAATGCCCAATTTTTCAAGCTCAGATTCATGGTCTCAATTCAAGCTTTCTTATTTATAATATCCATTTTCAGAAATTATTCCTGACATTGTTTACAGTTGATAAACACTGTCAAGGTAATTATTAAGTGTATATTTTTCTACTCAGCTAACTTGCCTTATTATCAAACCTCACTCTAAAAACAAATTGTATGTAAAGTCAAAGGGCTGCATGTTCAAGAAATTTTATTTACTTTTCTATGATCACTTTATATTCTGTACATAACATCCAGGTAACACAGCTTCTGTGATGATAAGCACTTTTAATTAGAAAGCCGAGATAGGAAAAATGCCTTGTACGTTACCAAATGTGTTTGTGCCAGTCTCAGGATAACTTGGTCTTGGGTTTTCGTGCAGAATTTTAAAATGTGAAATGTTAACATTAAGTGAGCCTTCCTTCCTAACCGTCTTTTGAATGGTTTATTAATATGCCATTTGGTTACTCTCTCTCTTTGCACATATAAACGCTGCCATTGTAATTAGATTACAGAAGTGAACCTGCCTTTAATCTCTGCACCGGTTCAGACACACACGATGTTTCTCACACTCCTGACCTGGCTCGAGAATCACAGCAAACAGAAGCGAATGGAAGCTGTGGGCTGCCAATAGCGAGCCTGCCCTTTCCACAAACTGTCTCCGAGGACAGCCATTGATTTCCTAGTTATTATGAACATGAAATTATTGAATGACAGATGATAGAGTGTTAGGTCCTACAAGTATTTTCCCAAATGGGTTATCTAGCTAAGGTTGCCATGGTAACTATGCTGTTTGACAGACCTTCCCACAAAGAACCCTTTGCTCAGAATTCAGCATCAAATAGCTCTCTACTTAGTCAGGTTCATGTTAACACAGAGAACTTCGATGCTTTCTTACAAAGACAAGAAGGGTTTCCTTGTGGATGAGCCACACTGTTACAGAAAGTATGAAATAGCATTGAAGTATTTTAGCCCAGTTTACTCACTTCAAGAGAGATGGCTTCCCTGAGGGTTGCCCCTTGGACTATTAACAAAGGCACTGCTAATTCTTAGAAGATAAATGAATGGGTCTGAGAGCACAGGTAAATGGGGGCTGCAAGTTATGCATCACCACACACAGCTCATTAGGAGGAAGATACCCACAAAGCAGGTATTTCTCCAACACCTAAAGGCTGAAGCATTTCTTGTCAACACAGTCCTCACCAGGAAGAGGGCTTGGGTATTGCATTTTCCCTTACTTTCTTTTGTTGGGAAAAAAAACATGCACATGTGAAAACAAGTCAAATTAGAAGTCTTTTAGTTGACAGATTTCTTCCTAACTTTTGGTTCTCACTGAACAGAATGAAACTGAGATTATAAACTGGAGTGGTTAAGAGGAGTGAAACAATGGCTTCACATCATAATGCCCAATTGAGGATGTCACACCAGCTTAAGAAGAAGCCACCACCTTTCATCCACCCTTCCCCTATCCCTCTCTCTCCCTTTCTATCACTCCATTTCTCCTTACTAAATAAATTCATGCATCACATGAAAATGTTGACAGATTGCATTCAGTTGGTGATTACTTTGCAAACATTGTAAGATGGTATTTCCACAAACTAAGATAGCTGTGATGTCATAAAATGTAATCTTATAGGACCACTGTGGTGTAAACACACTCAATAAAGAAGATTTCATTGTGTGGTGAATTACTTTAACTTTGCCAACCCTCTCTCTCTCCCCCGCCCCTTTTATTTTGGTGCTGAGCACTGAACCCAGAGCCCCATGCATGAGAAGCACCTTAACTTTGAGCTATAACTTTTTTCACAAGCATTCTGAAAATGAAGAACCCTTAACATTCTTATTAGACTTATCTAACAACTGTGCTTGAGTTTTCTGCAAAACGTGTTATTCCTTGAAGAGAAAAGAAGGTAGATTATATTTTGGGTCCATTCATTTCTGAGTAGAAGAAATTCCATAAGAATTGAAATAAAAGATCATGTTCTTCATTGTGGTGGCCACCTTGAAGGTTGTGATTTCAATTCTCTCTGCGACTAGACACCCAGCCCTAGTCTTCTGACATGCTACTATGTTAAGAAGAGAGATAAAATTAATTTAACTCATCAGAAATGAAATAACTGACATATACTAATTTTCTTGTGCATAAGGAGGGATGCAATATCAAGTAATGGAAGCAATGATAGTGTGTCATAGTTCCAGATCCAGTTCTAGTTAATCAATTTTGGTTTTGAGCAAAGATAATAATACTCAGGAGCACTCTGGGTTGGAGAAAAGATTTAAAACAAAATGGCTGTTTACATAACCTGTAATTCTGACAAACATTTGAATTCCAAATTCAGCTATTCAGAATCATAGAAAGTTCCAGTTTTCCATATCTATGGTGAAACTGGTAAATTTATACTTCTAGATTTCTACCCAGACCTTCAGATACATGCAGTCAGCGGTGTACTGGACATTTCTATTGGGACAATCAAGAGACTCTTTAAACTTAACATATTCTTTTTTGAACTCAGGGAATTTATTGAATTCCTTCTTGTTTGCATTTCTACTCTGTCCCAACATCTGCCTTCCTTATTAACAAATGACCGTTTATCAAACTACTCATGCTAGAAACTGAAGTGTCACCTCTAGCATGACACCTTGCCTTATTTCCTTCAACTGCTCAATCATCAAAAGCTATTATCCCATTTAACACTACCCAACATTTTTAATGTCCCCCTCATCCTAATTCAGGACACCATTAATGCTCTCCAATAACAGGAACACATGTATTCTCCTTACATTCCACCTCATTGTCTTATCCAGAATCCATAACAGCCACTGTGCCAATGATTATACAGTTAACTTTTATTATTCCCTTGGATGACAACAAAGCTTCCAGCATAGGGCTTCTGGGTTTCTTTCATGTTCTCCCATAGGTGTCACCCCTCTCTCTCCTCGCCTAGTACAGATGGCTATGCAAGTTCATCTTTCTACTTTCTCATTTCCTCCTATGCACTGTGATTGGAATTGCAGTGTTCTTGACACCTGATACCTAATCTTTACCTAATCTTTGAGGAGACTTTAGTTATGAGTTTATTATAATCCAAAGAGTAGCCTTAGAATGGCTTTGATAGAAATGTGGAGATAAAACTTTCATTGTATTTGTTTATGGAGTTATTTACTGTCTCCTTCATAGCATGCTAACCAGCACAAACAACCTTCTATTCCCAGTACATTCACCAACAAATTCTTTTAAGAGGATATTCTGGCCCTGTTAGAACTTGACATTTTCATCATCATAAAGTGTGAAGGATGTGTTTTCTTGATGATCTGGAAGAATGTGTGAATCACCTGTAAAACCTTTACAAATAATCACAATATTCCCTTGTTAATTCACACATCCTGCTGAAAATATCTTGAATACAACAAACATTGAAGGAAACAGAAGATGCTTTACAAATCCACTGGTATAAGTTCACTGTTACTAATGATTTTCCTGGCTCACCATAATTCTTTACAGATGAACAGTAAGACAGAAAAAGGAAAATAAGAATAGGTAATACCAGTCAAACAGGAACACACAGGCATTTTCCTCACTGTCGTTCTGAAGTTTACCAATTGCAGCTCTGCAGTGTTAAATGAGGACCCCGTGTCATCACATGTTGCTGTCAAGGTAGGCTTGATCAAATGAATGAGAAGGGGGGAGGCACTCCATCAATTCCAAACTTTTAAAATCTTATCATGAAGACTTCTAGATTCAAACAGGTACATGACTTGCATTTTCAAATGACAGAGTCACTCAACAATGAGATATAAATCAACATGAAAGCTAGTACTTTCCCTTCTGATAACAAATATTTACTGTTTCAAATTCAGTTCATGTTATACACCAAAGAGTAGATGCTTTGTGTGCAAATACAAATACGGTCTGACACTGATCCTACTTCCAAAGAACACAGTGTATTTATTGGTTTTCTTACATAAACAGAAAAATAAACTTTTAGTGTCTGATTAACAGTGATAATCACTGGTGATTACGGCTTATGAAAGAATATTAGGGCTCAATAAATGAAAATATTTTCGCTGCACTTGGAGGTAGGGGTAGGGTAGAAATAAGTTAGAACTTATTAAGAGAAAGAGCCATCAAAGGATGAATGGAGGAGTTTTTGAATGGAGAAAGAATGAATGAGGAGGAATAAGCTCTGTAGGCAAAGGCATGGAATCACAAGGGTATTGAGGAAATTTATAACTAATAGAATAAAAAGGAAGAACCAGTTTTCACTATTTTGTTATAATTTGGGGAGAATTGTAGGAGAGTTTAAAAGGTAAAGGCTGATGTTAAATTGCAAAGTCTTGTGACTATGGATTTGGATGTCATCTTGCAGAGGATGTAGTGAGGTTTGTGTTGAATCGAGTATGTCAACACTGGAGAGGTTGGCATTGATACCCCAAAGGAACACTATGGTAACAAGCAGGACAAGGTGTGGGGTGTGAGGACAATGTGGGATGCATACAGGTAGCCTTGTTTCTTTCACAGAGAAGAAGATAAGGAAAGGGAGATTTTAAAGTTTCTAACTAGATTACTGAAGGTTAGAGAATGCAAAAGAAATTTTTAAATTTACATTAATATCTTTATTGTCCAAAATTAGATACATTGTATTAGGAAAGATTATGTTGGTATTCCCCATTTCCCTCCTGCCTGTCTCCAATCCACTGGGCATCCTCCTCATTGGGCATACTGGATCAATCCATGGGGTAGGGGGTTATGGATAGCACAAGAGGCAGCCAGCCCCCCCCCCCACACACACACTTTGTGTATTGTTGCTGAAGGGGGCGATGTCTCTGGATATTCTCCCCCACCATGGTTATTACAATCTTTCTGCCCCGTCTCCCGCTCAGTTCCCTGAGTCCTGGTGGGTGAGTTTTAAGTCTGCTTTATTGATGAGATCTTAAGAGTCTATGTACTTCTGCTTTAGGCTGTGTTGGAAATCGTTGGTGTCTGTCTCGCTAACTTATAGTCAAATTTTTAATATGACAACAAAATACCTGAGGCAAGTTAATACATTATTATGAAAACAAGCAATTTGGGTCATAGTTTTTGAGGCTCCAGGTCCAACAGCATAGTGCAGGTTTTCTGGAGGACCCCCTTGAGCTGCATCACATCACAGGAGGAACAGGCACAATGCTCTGTCTCTGAACAGAATGGGATTAAACTTCAAGCTTGTAATAGTTTACTTTTTTCTTCTGTGACAAAGTGTCTGACAAAAACAATGTAAGCAAGAAAAGGTTTATTTTGGAAGGAAATGGCAGGAAAGGCACAGTAGTAGGAGCACTAGGAAGCTGGTCACATAGCATACACAGTCAGGAAGTAGAGAGAGCCCATGCTGGTGTTCACCAAGATCCAAGCCAATGAAATGTTGTCACCTGCATTTTAGGTGGGTTGTCTTACCTCAATTAATCTAATCTAGAAATTCCCTCATAGATATTCACAGAGGTTTATCTCAGTTATCAATCAATATTAATCATCACACCCATCTAAATACCATCAAAATAAGACCTTAAAGAGAAAACTCCTGAGTGAGTTTGGGGTGTGGGATAGGACAACAATATAAAAATAATAATATGACATCATTGTAAAAATATATATATGTGCTCATAATAAAACCACTAATTTGAGTAGAAAACTAAATTAAAGGTAAGTATTTAAAAACTGAAATGTTAAAGATGTTAGAGAAATTATGTTATTACCACAATCTACTACTGGGAAGAAACTTTCAGTTTCAAATTACCTTCCCTTAATTCTCAGTAGTCATTCAATACACTTTTCCTGGGTGGTATATTGATTGCTTTAGCCTGCAAAATTTTAACTTGGTGATCATGTGTGCTGTCATGAATATTTTTAATATATATAGCAAGTAGATAAAAGTTCAACTTTGATGAGCTTTGAACATTTACACAGTGAAGGTGATTTGAATGCAAAATGACTCCTATAGACTCATATGTTTGAATACTTGATTCCTAGCTACTGGTGCTATTTGGGAAGGTTGTGGAACCTTCAGCAGGTGGAACCTTGCTGGATGAAGTGAGTCACTAGTAACAGGGCCTTGAGGTGAAAGCCTGGCCCCACAATCTGTTCTTTTTCTGCTTTCATATGCTTCAATGTGACACATGCTTTCTGTTCCTTCCTTTCCTTTACCACTATGAAACTTCCCCTTGACACTGGAAATAAAATTGAACCCTTTCCTTCCATAAGATGCTTCTGGTTGAAAACTGTGTCTCAACAATGAGAAAGTAACTAATAGAGAAAATTTGTACCAAGAATTGGGGTCATCAATACTGTAAACCAAACCATGTGGTTCTTATTCTTTTGGAATTGGCTTGTGGGAATAAAATGAAAGAATTTAGAACCTTTGACTAGAGATGCCTTACAAGGTTATAAGCAAAATTCAATGGGTTATTCTGATGAGAGTTTTGAAGACGAGAAGTGTGAAAGAAATACAGACATAGAGGCTCAATTTATGAAGTTTTAGAATTGAATAAAGGCTCTACCAGGAAAGGAGACATTAGAGGCAGTTCATTTACTCTTCTGGCAAGGAAACTGGTCGCATTCTACATTGTGTTCGAGAACTTGAGCAAAACTGAATTTTAAAAATAATAGACTAGTGTGTTTGGTGGAGGAAACTTCAAGTTGGAATAGCATTGAATCTGGATGTGGCTTCTTCTAGCTACTCTTATTCAAATTTACAGTGGAAGAAAAAATGCAGAGAAGAAGGACATGAAAAAATGGGAACTTTGGCAAAGGAAGAAATGTGAGCAAGTTTAAGCCTTGGGCAAGCAGGGTGAGATTCTCTGTAAGGAGGTCCTGAGAGGTCACTGTGTGAAGTTAGGAAGGTGAGCCATAAGTTACAATGGAGACCTCAGGATGTTGAAGATGCCAAGACCTTGGGATGTCTGACACCAAGCTGTAGGCTCAGTAGAGGTGGAGGGTTGGAGTTACCAAAGGCTCTTTTAGTTCAGACAATTTCATGATGAGCCCAGCATTCAGGACTTGGAGTTGCAGGATTTGGGGTTTGCCCACTGGGTTTAAGCCTTGCTTTGGACCCACCTCACCTTGTTAGGCCTCTCACTTTTGGAATACAAACATTTATTCTGTGACATATATATATATATATATATATATATATATATATATATATATATATATATATATATATATATATTCAACAATTGGACACATTGTATGAGCAAATCTTGTGATGGTACTACCATTTCCCTCCTCCCTGTACCCAACCCACTGGGGACCCTCCTTGGTGGGTGTCGCAGTCAGCCACATGCCACTGGGATGAATCTTCAAACCAGGCACAGTTTATGGGAGGAAATGATTTATTAAAGCTATAGATCCAGGGGAAGTCCCATAAAAGTGAAAGTGGCTGGTCCTCTTTCACAGGTCCAAGCAGAGAGAGAGAAACCCATCACCAACACCACACACAGAACAGCAAACAGGCAGGAGAGCAAAGGAGAGAATCTCTTTCCCTTTATATAGGCTTAGGGTGAGGTCTTGCAACCCTATCCCAGACTTAATAGCTTCCTGAGTCTCTGGAATTTCCTTCCTGCACTGCCCACACAGGAAAGGAGGCTTACTTCTAGCTTCTTTGAGCTTCTTTACATCCTGCCCCCTACTGAGAGGCTGCCTTCCTGTAAATATCCTCAGAGACCTACCCAAGATAATTAAAAAGATCAATTTGACAACAAAACCTAACCATCACAGTGGGCATACTGGATCAGTCCATGGGGTAGGAGGTTATGAATTGCACAAGAGGTAGCCAGTTTTTTTTTTCTCCTTTGTGTATTGTTACTGAGGGGAGCAATGTCTCTGGATATTCTTCCCCACCATGGCTCTTACATTCTTTCCAACCCCTCTTCCGCTCATTTCCCTGAGTCATGGTGAATTTTAAGTCTGCTTTATTGTTGAGATCTTAAGTGTCTCTGGACTTCTGCTTTGGGTTGTGTTGGGTATTGTTGGTGTCTGTCTTCATTGTCTTTTCATGGGTTATCTGACTTGTTGTGGTTATAGGTTTCTTGTTTATCTCACCAGTTTCTCATAGGTTTTGTTTGGGCCCTATATGATAGGCTAGGGGTGGTTAAGTATGTAATATGCATTTTAGTTTTACATATGTTTGGGTGTTTTATCTCATCAAGGAGGAAGTAATATTCAGAATATTTAAAACACCACTAAGTAGAATTTTGCTACAAATACAGCATGTTGTGGCTAGGAATCTTTTTGGAAATTAAACATTGAAGTCATGAGGAAGAGTTTTCTTTTTCAGAATAGGTTCTGATTAAACAAGAGTAGTAACTCCATTATATAATCCAGAATTTTAAGAATACAAAAAAAAAAAGACGAATAAAAGTCAGGATTTGTACCAACTACAAAAATTTAAAGTAGACAGATGTGGATAAATCTAAGGAGACCTGAACTGAGGTGAATAGGCTATATTTCTCCAGAGCTAATTTAGCTTCTTGGACATTTTTATAAATATGCCTGTTTTCCATTCCTCACAACACAGTGTCTGTTCCTGTAGGCACTTTTATAAGACAGGTCTTTGTGAAACTATTTTCCAGTGAGAACTAGTTGGTTTCCATGGGAAGAACACGTAAAATGATGCACCAGGGCCACTTTATGGAGTCATCTTCCCCTACCTACATCCCCTCACTCACCCCCTTTATTTTCCCTCTGGCTAAAAGCTGTAAACATTTTAGAGCTCTGTGGTAGTCCCAGAACAAAGCAGAACACATGTAGTATATTTTTATACAGTAAGAAAAAAAGTCAACAAAACCCCATGAGGTTCTTGTGTCTAAAGTATGCCGTCTGCCTAAAATGCACTCTTGATGGTGTGCCTCAATTGTGGTGCAATTCACGTAACCCCATAAGAAGAGTATGTGTGGACTACTTTACATGGAATCCAATCACATATTTTCTAGATCATTTCCTGACTGCTCACTAAAATTTTGCTGATATTAGCTTATCCAAAAAAAAAATCCCTTTCTGAGACTTAAGATGCACCAACATTTATTTCTATTACAAAATTAATTCATGGATTTTGTCAAATTTAAGTTAAATTCACTACAGGGAGGAAAAAGCAGTGAGAAAATTGCAGATTCAGAAGATAGGGAAACAAAGAGAATGTATTTAGTCATTTATCTCAAATTCCTGCCACCAGAATATGAGTTACAGGATGACAACTTTCACACTGAGTCACTTCACCCTGTCATTTCAGAGAGCTTGTTAACACACCCAGTTTAAAGAGCAGCATTTTCACATAGGAAGCTGGCTGCTCTGCCCCGTGCCTTTCTTGCTGTGCCTTTGCAAACCCCTGGGAACTTTCTTTATAGGGCAGAGATGGTAGAAGTCTTTATCTAATAGACCGAACTGCATTTTACCCTAAAACTCATAAAGAAATTAAAAAAGGAGCGCATGATATAAATTATTGTTTTTTGTCTTCTTTCAATAACAATGTTATATTTTACTATGGGTTGGAATAATTTAATAATCTGAAAAATTTTAAACATAAAGCACTGAACATAAGTTTGCAAAACAAACAAATAAATTTTCCTTTGAATGTTAATACTCCTCTATCATTCTTATGTGTGCATGTCTGTATTTGCACACTGTATATGTATCAGTGCTTGTTGTTTTATGTACATGTGTGTGCATGTGTGTGTGTGTGAGCACACATACTATATGGCACATGTGTGGAAGCGAGAGGACAAAAAAGAGGCTGGCTGTTGTTTGCTTCCCTCTTTGTTGAGAAAGGGTCTCTTGCTGCTCAAAAAATGCCAGAGAGCAGGCCCACAAGCTTCAGATTCTCCTGGCTCTGCTTTCCATCGCTGCCAGTGAGTTGGGACCACAGATACACATGCCACTTTGCATCCAACTTTACATGGAAGCTAGGGAGGAGCGGACTCCAGTCGGCAGGCTTTGCAAGCACGCACTTATAACTTCTGAGCCATCTTTCCAGCCTGTGGTGATTAATTTTTAATGCTCATGGGTTTTTTTATTCTTTTTTATACTTTAAACACTATAAATCTAATGAAACTACCTTAGAATTAGCATACTAAGAGAAGTTTTTTTTTAATTAATTAGCTCATTATGTATATATCCAAAAATAATACACATAAATCAGGCATTATAATAAATTCTGGAATAAATGCATTTATATTTATCATATACATCACATTTTAAAGTAAGGGGGGAAGAACTGTCTGAATTTCTTAACCTTGGAGACTGAACAGGTTTTAGTTGTGAACAGTATGACATTTGGCATCTGACAAAGGTTCAAACACTTTATTCACCCCATGTGAAAGCTGTAGATGTTTTAAGGCTTTGTGATATTCCCAGAACAAAACAGAACTTCCACAGGCCAAATTCCTAAGCAAAAATATCCCAGTTCCATGTGTAGGCTACTTCCCTATGAGTTGTTGGCCAGGAAGACCCCAAGGTCTGCAAAACAATGCAGACTATTGTCACTGGTTATTTACCACAAATAACTAAATGATAAGACCTTATTGCTAAACACACCATACATTTGAGTTATAGTTCATATAGAAATCAGGGTGGAACTGAGCTAGAAGCTTCTTCCCTGTTGGATACCTTTATAGTGCCAGATGTTATGCTGGTTTTCTACAGTTAGGAAGTGTGGACTCTGCATGCTACATCTCTGACTGGCAGGGCAAGATGTACCCACTGGTGCAAGAGTGGCTAACTGATTTCTCATGGTACCCACTCCAATACTCAGGAAAGATTGCAAAAAAATGTAACCCAGAGGATAGGGGAGTAGAGTAGAATATCATCTTCCAGACATGATATGGCCATTGTATTGTAAAATTCTAAATATCTATGATAATGTACACAAAAGCTGAATAAGATTAGATTTGTGAATATTCTGTCATAGAATGACTTGTGAGGCTTTGCCTCTTTTTAAGGATTTTAAGGCAGTTAGTGATTGCTGGAGAGTAGATACTGTAGGAGCTCATGCTCTTATAAATAATCCCTCAGTCGAGCTGCTGAATTAAACTCGTTTAGTCACCAAAACAAAACTATTAGAATGGAAAATGGCCACCATGAGAGACCATTCTGAAAGGAAAGTTTTCCAATTCGCTGAATATAAAACATCCATAGCAAAATACTTGGCTGAAATTTTATGTTTTTTTTTCAGTTTTCCATATTCTCCCTAAAGCCCTGTGCTCCTAAAAAGATATAATATGATTTTGAACAAACACCACTCCAGGGTTCTTTATTTCCATCACTTGTTGGTTTCTGACCTTGACAATGATTCAATTAGAACTGACTTTCCAATCATGCATTTTTGTTAAAGTCACCCTGCTCACACCAGGAAGGAGTTTATTCAGTTACTAAAGATTTTTCAATGAACACACTGCCAAATACAAGGAAATCTTACAATGTTCGAATATATAAACTAGGGGCAGGAGAGGTACATTTCAAAGACGCCACCATTTCCTTCATATTATAATACCCAAGAAATCAGTGTGAACAGGGAGGGTCCATAAAACCTCTTTTGGCAAGCATATCTCTTCACAATGTCCCAGATTATGAGGCTCTTTAATGTTACTCAACACGTGCCTCACAATGATGACTTAAGATTTCCCCAATGATCGTGTCAGTTTTTCTTTGACTTCAGTTTGCAGGTGATCAGAAAGTCCACATCACATGTTGGGCTTACATTAAGTTTGGAGAGAGGACTTGTTAAGACTGTCAAGTACCTTTTACAAATTTATGCTTGTAGAGTTGTTCCCCGTGGAAGAGGACCAAATAAGTCATGATTTTTGAAAATTGCTTATGGCAGCTTTTCAGTCTGCTTTAGGCTGCCTTACCATGTGATTTGTTTTTTCATATACTGCTCATACATTTAAAAAAATCACAGCTGTCAGGTACTGACAGAGTGCCTCTGTCTTTAACTGGTTTCAAGAAGGGATGCTTCACTTCCAGACATTATCCAAATAAGTTTCTATCAAGAATGAGGGTGACATAACAGGAGGATGCATGAGAAATATGAAGTATGTAGTTATGGAATTTTAATAGGAAAGAGTCTTTTGACTTACAAAGAGATGTAAGTTGAAATATTCCTACATTTGAAACTGTACTTTCTGCCATTAGCAAATAGTGGGGAGAGACCATAATTCTAGCTACAGGGCAGAACTTGTGAAGTTTGTTTTATTGGTCAGGATGGAATCATCTTTTCTCCCGGACTCTGTGACTTATGCTTAGAATTAGGAAAAATAAGAGTATGCATGGTGTCTTTGTTCTTTGTTTTAAATAAAATCCAATAAATTCTATTGCCAAGCTGTTTGTGTTAGCAATTTAGTTTTACTAGCTTCTGAAATTGCTTGTACCACAGGGGTTGGTAAAAATCTCAGTCCTGGAGACCATTTTTACAATATGCTTATTAAATAATACACAAAAATTTAACAGACTGTTAAATGTCGACATGTAAGCCCAATGATCAGAATATGTGCAATCTGAGCCTCCTGTATCATTGGTTTGGAAATTTCAAAACTAAGAGCCCTTTTTGTTCGCTTAGAAGTTCTCCAGAATCACCAGCAAGCTATTCTACTTTGTTTGGAGAGCATGGGGCGCAGCTCTTTCAGAAATACCCTTAAGCTAAATCTTATCATTGGGAAAGTCATGTGGCTTGTCTTGGAATGGGGAGGGAAACAAAATAAAACCACAATGACAGATGAGCCACCCAAACACTTGGGAAATGAAATGGTCTAGAGGAAGCATCAGTGCAAATAGCTCAATCTGTATTTAATGAAGCAAGAATTAATATTCATTTAAACATTAAAAGTTTTTTTAATCCTCTTTGTGGTTATAAATAACACATAGCAACTCTTTTGGGCAGCAATACTTAATTATTGCTGCTATTAAAGTCTAATAAATGGCTAGATTATCAGTGTTAAAAACACAATTTGTCAATTGTGTGATAATATTATTAAAATTATCACTGCTTTCACCTATAAAAAGGGGTTTAATCTCAGGCATCTAACCAAGATTTACCATTTTTTGTTTACAACAGATATACCAAATGCTGAATTATTAACTTTTAATCATTAATTTTTCTTGACTCAAGAATATTTTTTGGGATATTATCTAGCCTAAGATGCTACTGAAATCCTAACATGCTTAAGACCAGGCTATTTGTGCTCCAAGGATAACAAAGAATATGATGTTTATGCTCAGTGTTTTGTAGAAAGTGGTAAAATCAAGAAGGCCCCACAAATGAAAATGTGTGCTCCACCTCCAGGTAACACTAGCTTTGATTTGGCCTCCTTCTCACCAACACAAAAGGTAATTATTGATAATAAAGATTTTTTTAAAAAGCAGTGGAAAAGAGATGTTTAGTTGTTGGGATATTCCAGGTTATGACAATGGTCCATAACTAGGGAGCAATATATTGAACAATATACTGAGATCTGGGCTCATGTGATGTTATGCAGACAGCAAAGACCTTCCTTGTAAAATCACATCTACACTGGTAATAGAGTGTATGTACCAGGCAGTTTCTCAAGTACATGAGCATTAAGAAGACATCCACATGGCAGTAGATAAGGTTTGACTCTCCATAATCATTAGCTAGCTTTCATGTGTAAATTTTGGATAAAGGGCTGGGGACTTGGCTCAGTAGAAGAGTACTTGCCTAGCACATGCAAGACCATACATGGGTTTGTTCTTAGAACTGCAAAATAAACAAACAACAACAAACTAGTTAATTAAATAGCTATGAATCGTACCAGAGACATAGTTCTATTTGTTTACATTTAAAGATCATCTTTTGTATAGAATTATGGTTTCATTGTCTTTGGCTTAGAAGTCTATAAAATCCCTTTAAAAGATTTCAGTAATAAAACATGATGTGTTTTTATTCTGTAAAAACATTCATTTAGACATAGTTGTTGCAACTAGATAGTTCTACTTTGGCATATACTGACTTCCTCCTTTTCAGTGTTGTTTAAATCTTGTCATGGACACTGCATCTTAGATCCGAGAAGCTTGAAAGCAGTCAAAATCCTTAGCATAAACAAACACTTATTTTTCTTAGGTTTTCATATATTCCCGAAGATCTCCAGAGACATTTAACAATTCCAAATAAGCATCTACGGCTATAACATGGAATTATATTAGTCATAGCTGCCAGCATTATGACACATTTAATAAGTGCCACTGACAAGTTGTCCATAATCAATCAGTCATTAATATTTTCCAAGTGCCATCTGGAGATTAAAGTTCCATAAGGATATGAAAAAAAAAAAACTAATACACTGTTCTATGTGTAAAACTTAATAGTAGCTCCAGAAATAGATACTTTAAAATAGCTAACATTTGATGGAATTTGGAAAGGGTTCCATTCACTCAGTAAATGAAATTTCATCCTTAAGTCAAAAACTTTACAAATGTCCCACACTATTTCCTCTTACATACAACATGGTATCCTTTCCTGTTTCCTCATGCAAAACATCCAATGCACCTTGTCTTCCAAATACTGAGGATCAGAATTTGTCTTATTACCTCCACTTTCTACCACTAATAATTTCTCAACTAGTCTCCAGTGTAAGTTTCCTAAGTGTTTTACTGCTTTGGCTTTTGTCTTAAGCAATTAGAAAGATAAAAGGTATCTTTTGTCACAGCATGCTGTTAAAAACCCTCAAATGTTTTCCATTTCAGTTGGAATCAAAGCTGAAGTCAAAGCCCTTCACAATTTGGCTCCTGTGACTTCCCTGACCTCACAACATCCTGCTGCACTTTCTTTGTTCACTCTGTTCTAGAACACCTTAACATACCAATCATATGCCTAATTCACTTCACCTTGACTGTTTTCTCTGCTTAAAATACCCCTGCTCCAGACATGCATAACTGGGTCCCTTGTCTCCTTCATTGCTTAACTCAAATAGCGTCTTTGTTATTTTAACTTGCCTTCCCCTTTTAAATGTTGAGTCCTGTCCATAAATCCATACCCCCCTCATGCTTGCTGTTTTTACCCAGAACATTTATCCTTTTCTGCTATAGTATATTATTTTCCTATACATTTTGATCACGGTGTGTCTCCTTCCACTAGAAAAGACTTTCTTTTTCTTCTTTTTGATGCTACAGAGTGTCGGCAGTCATCTTTTTTTTTTTTTTTATATTTTATTTATTCATTTTCAAGCAGAGAGATACAGAGAGAGAGAAAGAGAGAGAGAGAGAGAGAGAGAGAGAGCACCAGGGTCACCACCTTGTGGGTCTGGCTTATGTGGGTCCTGGGGAATTGAACCAGGGGCCTTAGGCACTGGAGGCAAGTGCCTTAACCGCTGAGCCATCTCTCCAGCCCGGCAGTCATCTTTGACACCATTAAGTGCTGACTTTTATCTTGAAGGAATGAATGCCTGAATGAATGATTTGATGCTTTTGGATTACATTAGAAACATGTCTGCAAGTGGTGAGTGACTGGAAGACCTGTACTTCTGCACACCAGCTGGGTCCCACAATTTTGTGTGGTGAAGCTGCATCATAATTCAACTTTTTAAATTACTTGGAACTGAGTGTTCTATTCTTTGTAGTGTTACTATTTCTCATTTTCCTGATGTACTTGGAGTGCACAGATGATTTAATTAGGAGGTGCATAATTCTAATCAAGACTTAGTGGTTTGGGTAGAGCCTGCCTTCTTTGCCCTGCTTGGTATAACCTTTCAGATTTTTAGTAAAGGATTGCATAGGCTAAGAAATAAGAGAGTCATTAGTTCCAATAAATGCTAATAGCTGGCTTGAGCTGCCCTGAGAAATCACTAACTCCAAGAGAAGAGGATGACTGAGTCCCTCTGTTGCAGTTTCTTTTCGTCACTGAGACAAAAACCCAACCAAGAAGCAGCTTATGGGAGGGAAGGATTTATTTCAGGCTTACAAATCCATGCAGAGCTTCATCATGGCAGAAGCTGGCTTACTTCTATAGATGCTTAGCAGAGACATCACCAAACAACCAGCAAACAGGAATATCCAGAACTCAACTAGCTCTTAACACACCTGGTAAGGCTGGACTGCCTACAAGCTACACCCTCAGTTACACATCTCTTTACCAGCTGGGCTCTGCCTACTGAAAACTCAAGTTGCAAGCTTAACCTTAATCAAAAGTCTCTGTGACTAAGGAGAACATACATTCACATTTAAACCATCACACCTTCCAAGACTAATTGTATGTAGTTAGAAAGTTTAGAATAACTGAAAACTACCTACTTATATTGAATTCTCTCAGGACATAATATTAATTCCAATACAGACTCTGAAATATTAAACGACTAAAAGAAATTTTTTGTCTATGTTAACTCTATTCTTGATAAAGTGGCAAAGCAATCACTAAATTAGGAAGAAGTGACTTTAGGTATTACTACAGTTGTTTATCAGTTGCGTATGAGAGGAATAATAAATGGTCCAACCTGCAAGAAACTTACCTATAAAGCAACTCCAGAATGAAACTGATATTAACAACTTAAACTATGATCCTTTATCATGAAAAATCCTTTATCATACTGTCTCCCAGGAGGTACTTGACACAATGAAACTGAATCCTTCATTTCAGGCAAGGCTCTTTGACATTTCCCTAGTACCTATCAGAAAATAAAATATTCTGATGAGCATCAGTATGCTACAAGTTGTACTAGCATTAATCAGATCCATCTTATGTGGCAAAATAAAAAATCTGTAAGATGAGCCACGTATAGTGGCTCATGTCTTTAGTCCCAGCACTTGGGAAGCAGAGGTAGGAGGATCATCATGAGTTCGAGGCCAGCCTGAAACTACATAGGGAATTCCAGGTCAGCCTGGACTAGAGTGAGACCATACCTCAAAAAAAAAAAATCTATAAGATATTTACATATAATGCAGCATAATAGGACCATAATACAAACATGTTCAAAGTAACAGAGAGTTGACCAATCCATGTTGTTTCAGTTACTTTTTCCTTGATATGACAAAACATGGGACAAGAAGCAGCTCATAGGAGGAAAGGGCTTATTTTGATTTACAATTTCAAGGGGAAGCTTTGTCATGGCAGGGAAATCACAGCATAAGCAAGGCAGCAGGAGAAGGAAGAAGTGAGCTAGCTAGTGAACATGCAATAGGACTGGAATAAGGTCAGCCTCCAGTGGCAAGAGTCCTTCTGCAAGTCTGCACTCCCAAAAGGCTCCTCCAGATAGGGATTGAGTATGAAGCTTAGTCACAAACTCATGAAGCTATGGGGACATTTTACATTCAAACTGCCACAGATGTCAAGGGAGAAAGCTTTACAAAGGAGGAGCTGTTTGAACTAGTCCTACCAAAGGACACATTTATACAGATCTATTGGAGCTTCAAAGTTCTCTGCACTGTGACTCTATTCTGATCACAAAAACTCAATGCATCTTGGTGCTTCTGAATGTATCACGTAAGCGCTATAGATATTTTATTTAATTTGGTGCTTTTACTTTAAAATCATGAAATGATTGATTTCTACTAACTACATGAAACTGCTCAGCATGTCACATTATTTTTCACGGCTATACCTACTGTGCATTGAACATAGAAACACCCCTTTAAAAAGTGAAGATTGTGGCTGGGGAGATTGCTCAGTGGATAAAGTGCTTGTTGAAGCTGGAGTCAAGCTGCAGCACCAGAATTTGGTCCCCAGACTGTATGTAAGAACCTAAAAGCCAAGGTGGGCTTCTGTAATCCCAACAAGCTGACAGTAAGATGGAAAGCAGAGACAGAAATTCCCCAGAGATCACAGCAAGTGCAACAAAGACCAACAGCAGAGTGAGATCCAGAGAGAGAAACTGCCCCAGACGAGGTTAAGAGGTGAGAATCGACCTAAATGTTGTCCACTGACTTTCACATGTGAGCTGGTACATGTGCATGTTTGTCCATTGTCATGGTTTGATCCAGGTGTCCCCCACAAACAAGTGAATGTGTTCTCAGTGATCAATCCTCAGCTGATGGCAGTTTGGGTTTTACAACCTCGCTGGAGCTGTGTTGATGGGGGCGGGATTATGGAGTTATAAACCAGCTTCCCCTTGGCAGTGTTTGGCACACCTTCCTGAGAATGAACTGTGGGTTGCAATGGAGACCCAATGAATTCCAGGACTATGGATGGCTGCCAAGATGAGCTGCCAGCACCAGAAGTTTTCCCAGAATCAGTAACCTAGCTGGAGGGGCGGATAGAATCTCCAAGAGATTTGTTACTGATTAGAATTATTGATCTTGGAGGTATATATTGATGTTGCCTTGCTTGTTTTAAAACTTATATTGGCTCAATCTGTTTTTGTCATGCCTCATGTTATCTTTTGCAGTGTAAATGTTTTGTGCCATTATGGGTTTACTTTTTGGCATTATGGCTCAATTGAAGGAAAAACTGTGGGGACTTAAGGAGTTGAGGTAAACACATTATATTTTACGTCATGTATGATTATTATTTTGTGAGGGCCAGGGGCTGACTGTCATGGTTTGATCTGGGTGTCCCCTACAATCAAATGAATGTGTTCTGAGTGATCGCTCCTCAGCTGATAGCGGTTTGGGTTTTACAACCTCGCTGAAGCTGTGTTGTTGGGGGTGGGCTTATGGGGTTATAAGCAGGCTTCCCTTTGCCAATGTTTGGTACACCTTCCTGCTGCTGTTTGCAGTGCTGTGGCAGGGGTGATGTCCACCCCTCTGCTCATGCCATCATTTTCCCTGCCATGATGGAGTTTCCCTTCGAGTCTGGAAGCCAAATAAGGCCATTCCTCCACAAGCCACTTTTGTTTGGGTTCTTTCTGTGCAGCAACTAGAAAGCTGACTGCAA
Organism: Zapus hudsonius; assembly: GCA_004024765.1. NCBI lineage: Eukaryota > Metazoa > Chordata > Mammalia > Rodentia > Dipodidae > Zapus > Zapus hudsonius. The sequence goes on from PVHP010000234.1 coordinate 157,435, forward strand.
CATACATACACACATTTGCTCATACACAAGTATCAGTGAACTTAAAGACAAATAGTTTTAAATTATCCAGTTGGAGGGGGCAAAAAGAATAAAAACAAAAAAGAGCAAAGAAAGCATGTATGATTTATGGGAAAATATTAAGAAAGATAATATTTATATAACAGAGATCAAAGAATGATAAGAGAGAAAGCATATGACAAAAAGTATATTTAAAGAACAAATAAGAGAAACTTTCCTAAAACTGAGAAGCAGCTATCTAGACTTATGAGGCCCAAGTGACCTTACATATACAAGTTCAAGAGGATTTCATTAAGACACATAATTAAATTGTTAAAATAGGGGCTGGAGAAACAGTTCACTGGTTAAGGCACTTGCCTGCAAAGCCTAACAACTTAGGTTTGATTCCCCAATACAGACATACAAGCCAGATGCACAAAGTTGTGCAAACACCCAGAGTTTATATGTAGTGAGTGGCTGGAGGCCCTGGCACACCCATTCTCTCTCTGCCACTGTATTTCTCACTCTGTTTCTCTCTGCTTACAAGTAAATAAATAAAACATTTTAAAAAATATCAAGCAAGAGGAATTATGAAAGTTGAAAGGGGAAAGCAACTCATCACGTAAAAGGATTTCTCAGAAGAAACCTAAAAAAGGCCTATTTCAGCTTATCATTCCAGGGCATACAGTCTACCATGGAAAGGAAGTCAGGGTGGCAGGAGCATGAAGTAACTGGTCCCATTCTATCCTCCACCAGGAAGAGAGAATGATAAATTCTATTGTTCAGCTCACTAACTCCTTTTTGTGTAATCTGGGGCCTAGCCCATGGAATGATGCTGTCTATAGTTAGCTTGAGTCTTTCCACCTTGATGAATCTAATCTAGAATTTTCCTCACAAACATGCCCAAAGATTTGTCACCTACGTGATTCTCCATCCAATCAAGTTGACAATAGTTATTAACCATCAGAGACATGTAGTATAAAACAGAGACCAACGGCAATCAAAATCACTTAAAAAGGGGTGAGGAGTGAAAGTATAGCAGACCTACAGGATCAAAATCAACAGCTTAAAATAGGATGTTATAACTATACTTTATGTCATGTGATAACCACAAAGGAACACTTTACAGTAAATACACAAGTGATTATGAGAAGAATCAAAACAACAATTTCAGAGAGTAATTAAATGACAGGGGAAAACAACAAAAGAGCAAGAAAGAGACATACTTTAAATTAGTCAGAAAACAGTAAGGCTTTATTTATCAATATTTCCTTAGTTGTAAATAGATTAAATTCTCCAAAATAAAAGCAAAAGTAACTAAACAGATTAAAAAAATAAGATATAATGCCAGAAGAAATTCACTTTATTTGTAAGGACACTTAGACTAGAAATAAAGGGATTTTTAAAATTTTTTTTGTGAAACATAAATCCAAAAGGATATCAAAGTGGAATATTGTTATGGTTGTGAGTGGGAATATATAAATAAATAAGAAAAAGAAAGAATTCTGTTCCTACAACATATATAAATAATCTTTAAAAACATAGTTAAAATTGTAAATGATTACAAGCATCTTAAATAACCTAGGAAAAATCAATGAGCATAAAAGAACAAATGCGATACAAACTATATTTTCTGACAAAACAAAAAAAAAGTGAATAGGTAAGATTATGATCTACAAATCTGAGAGAGAAAACTGATAACCTCTAAGTATGCCCCCCCAAAACCTTTGGTAGTCCATTCAGATATGAGCTCACTGATCCTTTTATGGAACCACAGACCACCACCCCCCAAATATCCAGTCACCCTTAGGGACCCACCTCTGCTCTCTGATGCATGGAGAACAAAGCCTTCCATATCTGAGTCTATGAGGAACATTTCACATTCAAACCACAATATCCATACCAATATCCATACAATAAAAAAGAAAATGACAAATCAGGAAGGGAGATACAATTCTTTTCATCTGAAAACATAATTTTTGAATGGAAAATTTAGGAGACTAATAGTTAATTGTTCAAATATTGAAGCAAACTCCCTGTATAAGAAATGTATTAAATAAGATGTATAAACTTAGTTTAAATTCTGGCCTCTGTGTGTACAAGCTACTTTCAGCTTTATGACTTTGGACATGTGAAATCAACTCTACACATGGATTCCTCACCTGAAACATTCTGGAATGATACCACATTCCATGAGAGTTTCAGTGACTAAGTAAGTACCATTTGTATCACTTACAAGCATTGTTTTCTGTTCCCTACAAAGTTCACTTAGTAAACATAGTTGTCATTAGGTTGCCTTATTCTTTTCAATTTAACAGTTGGTATTAACTATAAAATTATATTTACAGAAAAAAATTTCATTGAAAGAATTTGTGATCAATACATTTTGCAAAAGAAACTGAAACTTGAAAGAGTTGACTGATTTTCTGTAAAGTGAGAATAGGAATTTTTCTTAGAAATAGATTCAATCTTGTATATACCTCTCTGTTATCTAAATGTAAAACAGTAGGCTTCTATTTGTCCCAGGAGGCACTACAAAAAAAAAAAAATCCAGAGTTTTATTTTTCTCCTCCCAGCAACTCTTTCCCTGTTTTGACAGCTAATCCCTAGGGAGTGGGTGAGAAAATTTGTACAGGATCACCTTGATTGAAGACATACAGAACTCAGCATCCTTTTAAACAGATCCTATTATAATCTTTAGGAATGGACTGAAATAAGCCAACTGAAATCTACAAGCAAGGACGATGTCCCAGCAAGGGGGAAGGCTAGCCTGAGCTTCTGTGCTCCACTTCAGGCTGGTCTTGCATTGATAGTTATTTGAAAACAAATAGCAAAGAATAGTCTTAGTTCTGAGTGGTGCGTGCACATGCCTGTATGTAGCTAGTATAGATGTTACTAAATGCGCACCCTCACATGACTCATTGAAGAAGATCCTTCTTTGTATCCTGTTTCTGCCACAGACTTCTTAGAGAATCCATCCCATCCTGCTCAGGAACAGGACTGCAGGGGCTGGAACACATTGTCACAATGTGGAGTGACAACAAACTGTGCAAGGACTTCTTTCAACAGTGACACCTTGTGGAGAGGTAAAGACAAGCAACGGATGTGGATTGAGCTATGTTTTTCTGTTTTCTTGACTTTGATTTTAAAAGACCGGACTTTCTGATAGGTTCCGTCCTCCCCACCCCCAAAGATGAGCCAGAGAGGGAAACCTAGTATTATGTTTATTATATTGGAAGACATTTCGAGTGGTTAACAGAGAATGTCTTAGCATTACTCTCCACTCTGGTGCATACAAGTTTTTCAGCTGTTTTAGCAGAAACAAAACCTGAGGTCAGGTGCAGGACCCCACTGGCTCTTGGACATGGTTATAGGATTTACTTGGCTTAAAATAGCTGGCTTAGGAACATTGCAATTTGTTTTAATATGTTTCAAAGATTCCTTAAACAATATTTAAAGTAGCAGACTGTTTTAATTTTCCACAGCTATAATCCAAAAAGGAAGGTACAAATCACTCCTGAACTATTTCCTGTCACTAACACCTCACTCCTATTTCTCTTGTGAAGCAGTTCATAAAATACAAGTAGAACATGATGAGACACCAAGCTGAACGTGCATGCCCTCTAACCTAGGGAGAAACGAGCTCACATGGCTCCCTAGGCATCTAGTTACCTTTCCAGCACCATACATGCTTCAGGTCACCTGATCCTGACCCCTCTGTGGAGGGACCCACTCATGCGCATTTCAGAGAATTCGGGTCCCTGACGCTTCTGTGGTGACCCACTCAGGTGCATTTCAGAGACTTCAGTTATGATAGAGCAACTGTCAAAGAAACGCTCAATTTGGGGATGGGGGAGGGGGGAATCAGGGAATTGGGGATAACAATTCACTGTTTGCCCACTAAATAATGTAACTCATTATGGACAATAAAAAAAAGAAACACTCAATTTTAATAAGCAAATCTCCAGTTCCTAATCCCATAAAAGATACTTACTATTATAACTAGAATAAGGTGAAATGAATAGAAAATATCAAGGTGATATGCTAGTAAATGCTGAGAGAATCCATTGTCTTGTGTAAATTTATAGAATTTATCCTTGTCTGTCCTTTCTTCTCCGTGACATGTAGCAATGCCCATTTTATTGTTAAAGTCTTAACTAAAGAAACAAGTTACCTCTAAAAGGAAACATTTTGGTATATTCCATTAAGCACAATAAAGCTTAAAGTTTCACATAAAAACAGGCTATCCAATGACATGGTAAATGTGTCATTTGTCCATTGTCCAGTTCACAATATATTTACAGGAAAATTACCAAGAGCTTCTCAGCTGTATCAGAACTCAACCTTATATTTAGATGCAGTCATATATTACTGCTGATAATGTGATGTCAGTGAATAGATTGGAATTTTTCACTGTCCTTTATCAAGATAAATTGTTCTGTCAATAGCAAATGGCTGGCAAGTATTAACACTCTGCACACTGTATGACTTTTCATTCCCTGAAAAAAATTTTATTTAATGCTTTTGCACAAAATCTATGGCCGTGACTATCCTTATTACCTATTTAACTACCTTTTAAAAGGAGGATTTATATCTGCAAATTAGGACCTGGGTAACAAGATGGTATCATGCATCATAAACTTTAAGTCAATACAAGGCAGGACACTTGCAGTTTGAATGGGAAAATACCTCCGTCTCATCTCCTGGTCATCCAATAGTATTAGCAATCTGTGGAGGGAGCAGCTGCTCAGAGCAGAACTTTATCTTGGCCTCCTTCCATCTACACTGCTACTGTGTCCCATAGTAGCAATTTGCTCATTGGCCTATTACTTTCAATAGGTATTCCAGTAATTGGCTATTTCACACTTGTAAGGCTTGAACTGGCAGAGAGCAAAGGCCAGGCAGCCAGCCTGTCAGGGTCTAGCAGGCTGGTCGTTCATCAATTATAATCAGCTTTTACAAGAGTGAGGGAATCCTCCAAAACCTTGTTTGCTCTGATCAGCTTTGCTACCAGAATAATTCGACCCCAAAGTGAGCTCAGTCCTTATCTGAAGAATATGAACGTTGTCCTGCAGTGACAGGCATGCTTGGTTATTCAGACTCCTGAAAAGACTGGTTTGGATTTAGAGAGGAGACAGGAAAAGGCTGATAATCTTGAAAATTCTGGCTTAATTCTAATTTCATTTGCCACTTCTCTGACGAAATTAGACATTCAAAGGGCAGCAAGACAATTTAGTTGATAGCAATAGATACAAGACACTTGCATTAAATTAAGAACTGAATTCCTCTAAGGTGAGCTACAGTCATGTAAGCTTTTGCAGTCATGTAAATTATTTAAGTAGAATATGTAATTACCTTGTAGTAGCCAAAACTCCCATGTGCTCCCATGGATAGTTCAGGATATGATTTAATTTGACCTATGAAAACAGTTTCTTCAAAAGTTTGGATCCATAATAATTAATCAGCACAGGCTTCTCATATTAGAGAACTCTTACTTTCTTAACCATTTCAAATATATTCTATTGTTTTCTATCTTACTACGTCTGAGAGAACAGAAACACTTTCAAGCACCATATATTTATATATTTCTTAGCTGGCTGTGGTGGTGCAGGCGCATGCCTGTGATCCAGTCACTGAAGAGGCTGTGCAGTAGGAATGAAAATGTGAAGCCAGCTTGGCTACACAGTAAGTTCCACACAGTGATGATACAGGTTAGGACAGGTAAGCTTCGTTTGCAGGTAGGTGATTTAGGTATATAGGCCCAGAACACAGAACGAAGAGGCTTTCCTGTTGGTGACAGTAGAACTCAGGTCTGATGGTCTGATTCAAGATGGAGATGAAGAGCAGCTCCCTGGTTCTTTCTCTAGAACTTTTCCTGGGTTTGTTCCCACCCATGAGCAGGCTATGAATCTGCCCTCTCCACAGGGCCCCATTAACAAATCAAGGTCCTTTATATACATTTCAACTTGGCAAATTTCATTTGGATGCCTAATTTATTTTTTTCAAAGACCTGATCAAAGTCACCACATGGATTTCTCTTATTTTCCCTCTCAGCACCCTTCCCAGTCGGGGCGGGACAAGAGTCCACTCCAGAGCTTGTCTGCTTTCCCTCGATCTTATTTCTACTCTCTCTAAAACCATATCATAATTCACCCTTCTAGGTATCTACATTTGTTAATTTGTTAATTAAAAAAAGAAGAAGAAGAACTTGAGATTTGGGAGTCACTGGTTTGGGGAGTTCGAAGTTCGTTCATAACCCAGAGAGGCATTATTGGCTCTCAACCCTATGACAGCGAGACCCTATCTAAAAAAACTAATTATCTTTCTATATATCACCTATCTATCCATCCATATGTCATTTATCTATCTATCTATCTATCTATCTATCTATCTATCTATCTATCTATCTATTATCATTTCTATCTATCTATAATCTATCTATCTATCTATTATCATCTCTATCTATCTATAATCTATCTATCATGTATCTATGTATCTATCATCTATCTATCTATCTATCTATCTATCTATCTATCTATCTATCATCTATCTGATGAGACCATTGTAAGAATATAAAATTCTTACCAGGCTTAACTACTCAAGTGATGTGATTCCAGACCATGTTGGTCTCTACTAATTTATTAATTCAGCCTAGCAGTTGTATAATAGTTTTCCCTCCACTAATATCTTGCTTTTCCAAAAACATAAAACACCAATGCCAACTTAGAATGCATGTGTGCACAATTTATATTGGAAAAAAAACCCTGCATGCTTTTTTGGCTGATGTCTGCTACCTGTCATGGGCCTAAACCTATGACTCCTATCCTATGCCATCCATTCCCAAGGATCCCTGTTGACTAGCCAGTGACAAGGTGATCCATCAGCTAGCCACTTTCCTTGAGCACAAGTAAACACACAGCTCACAATATAACCCATTTCCCGGAGATTTTCATAAAGTTCCAACTTACAAAGAGAGAAAGAATGCTAGGTTTTTGGCTCATGCTTATAACCCCACACTCAGGAGGCTAAGGTAAGGGGTCACTGTGAATTTGAGGCCATCCTGGGTCAGAGGGCTCCAGTGTGAATTCCAGGTAAGTTTGGGATAGAGAGAGACCTTGCCTCAAAACAAAACAAAACAAAAAAATTCCAAAAAAACGAAAGGATAGGTGATTTAGAAAGCTGTTAGAAATGCTCAAAAATCAATTCTAAATTTTAAAAAGACACAAGTAAAGCTCTTAATAAATCTACCTTCAAAGAGTTATGCACTCTTCCTAGCGGAATAAATGAAGTGAGGCTGACGCATATGTAATGGTAATACATTACAGGATAATCTGTCAAGCCCCAAGTGCTCAGGCTCTGACACCCTTGTCATCTATTATTGATCTACAACCTTTCTTTTCAGTGAAATCCCTATGAAGTATGTAGGGCAACATTGTAGACTGAGGTTCTTTTACCCAGCAGAGATGTCCCAAGAGCTCATAGGACCGTAACCGTTCAACAACATATAAATGGGTCAGAAGATGCTGAGAAGCACCAGAATTACCCCAGACAAAACCAGGATGCATCTCGTTGAGCTGGACAATGTGCTGGATGTACCACACCAACGAAGCTCACTTCAGTGAATCTGTAAGGCCCCCTTTCTTTGTTAGCTAGCAGACAACTATCCCTGATTTTTAAATATCCCTGTTACTGAAGGAGGCATAACCCACCTCCTTCAGTAACACACAAGGAGAAGAAGGACCTAGTGTAGTTATTCAGAGCATTATTTGCTTGCTTGCTAATGTGAAGATGTCCTAAGGATATGGAGGAGTAGTGCTTGTTTGCTCATTTCCTTGATGTGACTAACCCATGTCTGGCAGCTGCTAGGAGAATGTCTCTGTTTACTGCTGACCCTTCTACCAGTGCATGCAGCTCTGTCCACAGGCCTGAGGACAAGGGGGGCCTCTTGAGCACATGCCCTATGGCTTTATTATAATCAAGACTGTAGTTTGTAGCCTGGGTTTTCTTGTTTGCTTTCTTTTAAAAAAAAAGTGAATCAATCAAAGCCAGCCGTGGTGGCGCACGCCTTTAATCCCAGCACTTGGGAGGCAGAGGTGGGAGGATCACCATGAGTTCAAGGCCAGCCTGAGACTACATAGTGAATTCCAGGTCAGCCTGGGCTAGAGTGAGACCCTACCTTGAAAAACCAAAAAAAAGAATCATTGGTATATTTCATATCAAGAAGTTTTTTAAACTTGCTCTTAAATAGTGAAAAGAAAAATATAATTTGAAACCATTTTAGCTTTCAGCCAGCTACTCAGATGTAATCATGAGGGAGTGATAAGAGCAAAAAATCTGCTTCAGGCATTTAGTGCTAGAAAATTAAAGTCTCTATAAATTAGGTGACTGTATTCCTCTCCCAGTCCAATTACTAGCTTTATTATTTGTCGATAAAATACCAAATAAAGGCTAGTCTCCAGATAAGGCAGCTGTTTCCATGGGCCCTCCTGATCCTTCACATTCTCACACTGTGGTGTGGAAGTTACTGATAACACGACTGAGTCAGGAACACATGCCCAGAGGCCCAGATCTTATATGTTTTCTCTGGAAAGGAAAATGGTAATGAAAGAAGAGAACATACACATCATAGACAAGGTATGATTACGTAGGTTGCTCTTTTATGGCCTTGTAACATTTGAACTGGAGTTTTGGGACATGCTTTGTGATTCATGGAAGTCACAATTAATGTAGGACTATGTTGGCTAGAAGTAATTCAGGTATGAGGCAGGCACTGGGCTGTTCCACATAGCCTCCCACAATTCCCCCTGAGCTTTAAAACACTGCATTTTTCTGCACTTGCTTCTCATCACCTCCCTGGACAGGTCTCTGCAGAAGACACGCCTTCCATATGGAGACCTAGGCATCTCCCTGAGGATGCCCGGGAAATCCCAGCATGTGGAAAAGACATGTGTGCCTCTTCCCTTTGAGGACATATGCTGAACTCACAGGATCCTTAGGCTGCCCTGAAAAAGACAAGGTGGACGTTCTCTCTGCTTCCAAGCTGCCTTAATGTTTCTTGTGGAGCTTTGAAGACAGCAGCATTCAGGACCGAGACCCAAACTTGTCTCACTTAGAATGTTGTTCTGGTATTTGGAGCATTGTTAGATCAGAATCAAAATCTTAGTCTTTGAAATCCAGTTTTTCTTCTCTGGTTTGTATCCACACAAATTCTCCCAAAGCGAGAATAAAAACAAATGTCCAGTGGCATATTATAATAATAACATTTTTCCTCATTTTGCAAGGGGAGGGATTTTTGGTTCTACTTGATTGTGGCAATACTAACAATTAATTTCGGGTGATGGTGTTACATGAAAATAAAACTTCCTCTGATTGAATTTCAAGGACTCTTCTGTTTAACTAGTTTCAAGAGTCCTTTTTTGATCATAATAAAATTATTTGCCATATGGTTTAGATGCCTCTGATCCCTTCTCGACGAGAGGATTATGCATGAGATAAAATGCCTGCTCTAGCTGCAGCCAAGCACACAGCTGGCTCTGATAATGCCAACAAATGGCTTCATCTATCTCAATGTCACGTAGGAGCTGCTGCGACACGAGTCAACCCTGAGCACAATTAAAATCTACATCATCTGTGAGAAAGGAGACTGAGGGTCTGACATCAGAGCCATGCCTGATTCCTCGTCTTTTCCAGGGAACAGAAGAGATGTGTTGGCCCCTTCACCCTGCCACACTAATGATGCCCAGAGCACATCCCAGCAAGTACGAAATCAAGGGGCCTCCTGGTTAAAAGCCTCACCTTTATCTGACATTCACTAGCAAGATGTACAGTTCCTAAACTTCACTTGTGTAGTCCTTGATTCTCTCTTCCCAGTGGAATGATGGCATGTATGCCCACCAGCGAAATAGAAATGGAAAAGTTTATGATCCGTGTGCCTCAAATTGAGGCAATATGCAGGGATTTCCTTGTCTTAGCTCCACTGTGTTCAACCACACTAATCAAATCTGATTTGAACAACCATTTGTTCCAGAAAGCCAAATTTTATCACTAAAACATTCATAACTCATAACAAGCTAGCTCAGTACCAAATCAGACACAAGCTTTGCAGAGTGTTTGAAGTAAAAATGAAAAAAAATAAATAAATAAAAGGAGGTTATATGGGAATGTGGCTCTTTTTTGCCAAGGTAGACTAGAAGGAACCTTTCAAATATATGTTAGCATTTCAATGACCTTCTGTTAAACTTCAATGGAATGAAAATGAATTTTAGAAGGTTAATGAAGGGTTAATTCTAGAATTAATCATTTACATATTTATGTTATATTGAATGACTATTTTAAAAAAGATAAAATTATAACCTGAAAACTATCATTTGGATCTGAATAGTAGCATGCAAGTCTCACACAACTGGAAATGAATAAGTACACATTATAATCAGAGAAACCCCATGTAAGAGTGTTTGCAAGTCTTTAACATATGAATGTATATGGGTGGATATGTACATGTTTGCAGGTATATGTATGCATATGTGTTTTACACACAGTTATATGTATATTGGTATTTACCTATTATTACATATGGGACAATAAATAAGAGTTTTTTTATCTTAAAGTTTTAATTTCTTAATTCTGCAGTTAGGTATGGGACACAAGGCAGATAATGGTCAAGGAACAGCAGTTATTCCCGAGGCCATGTTTTATGAGCTTTTTCCATGTGTTTATGGTCTCTAAGGAGCACAGACATAAAGTTTCATCAAGCTTCGAGAGTATTCTACTAATGTGATAATTAGGCCTTTATTCAGTTTATAAAAATATATGAAAGGTAGGGCAATTTTTTTCACCAAATAAAAGCCATATAACTTTTTCTTTCTCTTTTTTTTTTCCTTCTTTCCTTCCTTCCTTCCTTCCTTCCTTCCTTCCTTCCTTCCTTCCTTCCTTTTTTGAGGCAGAATTTCAATTTAGTCCAGATTGGCCCTGAACTGATGACAATTCTTTTGCTACAGCCTCCTGAATGCTGGAATGAAAGCCTTGGACCACCACACATGGCTAAATTTCCGTGTAGCATTGCATGGTAATCTCTATGGAGTTTCGTGATCATGCTAAACTAAACTAGATGTTTCAACTTGGCTGGGCTTATGGTGTCTATAAAAGTAAAGATACATGTAATATACACCCACATAGAGACACCAAATAAGCCAGATGTCTTTTGAGTGTGGGGCCCTATGCTTTTGAATAAGATTCCCCTGTGATGGTGAATGCACCAAGCGAGTAAAAGGTGTAAACATTCCCTAAAAGTATTTTCAAACATACAGTTTCACACCCACCTGAAATATGTGGTTCCTTTAAAATAGCTTCTTAGTTATACTTACATACCTAAAAACACTGTTGCAGAAAGTACTGGGAACATTGCTCTTTGTAAGAAATGTAAAGAGCCGAACGATTGTAGGACTTTAACAGTCAGAAGTAGAACCAAAAGCCATTAGATGGAGTTGCTAGGCAAGAGACCCTTTGTTCAGTTCCTAGCATGACGAATCAAAATCAAGACAAGGGCTGGAGAGATTGCTGAGTGGTTAAGGCACTTGCCTCCAGTGCCTAAGGCCCAGGTTCAATTCCCCAGGACCCACATAAGCCAGACCCACAAGGTGGTGGCCCTGGTGCATTCTCTCTCTCTCTCTCTCTCTCTCTCTCTCTCTCTCTCTCTCTCTCTCTCTCTGTATCTCTCTGCTTGAAAATGAATAAATAAAATATTTAAAAAAATAAAAATAAAATTAAAAAAAAATCAAGACAAAACCAAAGATTCCCTCCAATAATTATACGGCTAGATATGACATAGTATCACACATGAGTTTTTTTTTTTATTTTAAATCCTTGCCTCTTCTGGTTTTCTTTTCTTTTCTTTTTTGGTCTGTCCATAATGAGTTACATTATTCAGTGGGCAAACAATGAGTTGTTATCCCCAGTTCCCCAATGCCTCCCCTCCCCACCCCCAGTCAGCTGGAGATCCTCCTCCGTGGGCCTTCTTGATCAGTCCTTGTGGCAGAGGACCACGGATAGCTTATATTCAGCTGGGTTCTCATGACCCAAGTGTGTTGTTACTGAGGGTTGCCAAGTCTCTAATATTCTCCCCACCACGGCTCTCACAATCTTTCCGCCCCCTCTTCTGCTCAGTTCCCTGAGTCGTGGTGGGTGCACACATGAGTTTTTAAAACTTCATGTTGGATTGAATGACTGTGGTTATAGGTCCCTGTTCATCTGTCATTGTCTGCTGGGTTCCCTAAGGATCCTCCCTGATATGACTGTGGTGGCTCCTCTCTTGTAAGGATCTCATCCATTGGCCTACGGTTGGTTGGTAGGGTTAACTCATTATGGACAATAAATATATATTAAAAAAAAAAGAATTAAAATCATAGACAACCAGAAAAAAAAAACATGTTGGACAAATCCATGTGCCAGACTCTTAATTACTAAACTAAGTAACTTAAATAAATCTAAAAAGGCAATACTTCATCATTTTAGAAATATTAAGTATTGAACACAGAAGACAACATTTCTAGAATCCTAAAAGACAAAATTATAACATAGTTTTGGTTGTGTGCTTTGAATACTTAAAACTAGTATACACAGTCCAGAAGCAACAGGAAGGTAAGAGTATCTACACACGTAAGATGAGCATGGATTTGTGCCTTAGAGCCAAATAAAAACCCATAAAAGATGCATATAAAATAATAAAATACCACTGACCTAAAGTCATGGCAGGTTAACATGTTGTGGCTCTTCAAGGTAAGCAGTTGGACATAAAACAAACCCAAATTCGGCTGAGTTTCTGTGACTTACTAGCTAAGTGTTTTGGAGAAAATCAATTTACCATATTCAGACTTAATTGATCATCTATATAATGGGAGGAAGTTGGTAGGTATGTGATTAAATTATAGAGATTGCCCAGCACATTCTAAAACTTCAATGAAAGGTTTAAAATAATCATTCTACTATTGAGGAGAGTGAAGGGGAAAGGCCTGGCTGAACACTGGGGTACAGTGTATAACCAGAGTACTGTCTTTCTATATGAAGGAGTTTTATCTGAGAGTTCTGCAATCAAAATGCCATTCTTCTACTCAGGCATGTAGGCTGGCTCCTGGTATCCAAGCAGCCACATGTGCTGTTTTCCTCCTTCGCTTCCCACGCTTCAAATCCATCCTAAGGAACAGACCTTAAGAGTCAGGCCATTGTCCCTACACTTCACACCATCCTTCTCATTCATGATTGCCCCTAAAGCATGGGTCAGAAAACTGGGAGTGAAAGCTTTTAAACTTGCCTTTTGGGTTTCATGTGGGCTGTTCCTTCCTTTTTAGTATCTGGTGAGGACATTCCTCCCTTAGAGAATGACTATGGGTCATTCAGGCTGTTTGAATACTGAGGCAAGGGTAATGGGACCTTAATCCTATGTCTTGCAAAGAGTTGGGCCCTGGAACATGCTAGGGGCTGCGTTACTGCTGCTACTATCCAAATAGCCAGAAAAGGCAGCCAGGGTCAGGAGAGACTAGCTCACATACATTACCTTGCAGAATATGCTTTCTGGCATGACTACATAGGCCTCAAGGGTCTGCTGAATATCCATGCTGTTCATGAAGCTAAAACCTACAAATAGGTAGGAATTACTTCTTGATGTAAGCTGAGTGGTCAGGAGAAAATTATCCTTATGCTGTCAACACCATGAGGTCATGGCGACATTCCTGTTGCTCACCTTTTATACCCAGATCCTATATATGCCTGAGACCAAATAGACATAAAAATTTCCCATTAATAAGTCATTGAATATAGTACTATCCTGATTTAGAGCATGATTCAGAAGGAGGCAGGCATGAACTCAAGCTCTGGCTCTGCTTCTTGTCTAAGCTTCCACAGCTTCCATTTTTTTCTTACATAAGATGCAAAGTAGCTTGTTGGGATGTTTGAGTATTTTACGCATATTAAGTGAAACAGAGCCCATAGTAAATGTTCTATAGTAAGAGAGAGAGGGGAGAGACAGAAAGAGAAATCTTTCTAGAGTTTGGAGCCAATAAAGAATATCATCTTTTCAGGGTTTTGTTGTTCATTTCTATAAGATACAAAATAAGTATCTTAGAGTCAACCCTGACTCCCAGATTTACATGTGAACTTGCAGAGTGATAAGACTCAAAACTTAAAATAAGCAAACATTTAAATCCTTCAACTATCTTCTTTCCCAATGCAAGAATAATGAGGTACTAGTTAAACATACATTTTTCTGCCAGAATGCCACCTGTTACTCATTCTTCCCTTCAGTTGTTCAAAGATAAAACAGGCTCAGTGAGGTGGCTGTGCCAGCTTTCTTCCAGATGAAATCAGTCCTGAAAGGTCATAATAACATTACTAAAGGCAGATGGAGAATGTGCTGATAACAGCTGGGGTCCCCCCACCCCACAAAGTGTGCACACTGGTGTAATTATGACATCAGGGATCCCTCTTTCATCTCTTGTCTTCTCCACATGCATTGTTTAATTCCCAGAGATGCAATTATCCTGATGGTTGAAATTCAATAATACACAATACAGATTGATGGTTGGAATGACATTATTAGTTTTTTTTAGCCAATATAGAATTTTTTTGTCAATAAGTTGTCAATGAATAAGTATGAATAGAATCCTGACATGTTAAAAATATCTTCGGGCCACCAATAGACTATAAAAGTTATCACCTTCCAAGATTTTTTATTAATGCACATTTTATCATCTTCTTCTACCAATATCGAAGAATATAAAGATACAAATTATATATTACAAGGACAAAGACAGTTTAAAACAGCATCCTAACATTTAATACAACTGACATAAACTTGAATATTAAACATAATATAAAAATTCTATGATAATTCAAATGAATTCCCCTTAATTTAGTCAGTATTTAGTATTTCAGATGTTTTTAATATTCCAAGTGTACTTAAAATATGTTCCTTCTTGCATCTTGTCCTACACAGATAGTTGAATCCATAATTGTATCAGACAAATATCAGCCAGAGCAACTTCAAAGACTGAGACTTTTTGGTTAGTTCTAGACTCAAAAGAACTTTTGAACATCCAAAAATGCAAGGAGTCAAGAGATCACTTGTGAAGACAGGTGGGCTGATTGTCACCATACTGAGTAAAGGATGCATGTAAAGCAGATATTTGTTGTCAGGTATCAAATCGCGACTGTCTCCTGTTTCCGACTTTCGCCTTCCTCTCGGGTAACTACAGACAAAGCAAAAGTTTGATTCTCTGAACAGGCTACAGAAAACTGGGAGCAGTAATGCTTTTTGATCACCATCTTCTATTTCCTTTTTTTTTTTTTATTGTGGAACCCAGCTGTCTGCTTAGAAGATGACAAAGACTTTGTTTAATACAGTATCAATGTTCTTGGTTTTCCACTGACAGCTCTGAAATGGTTGTCGAAAACTGAATGCATATATGCAAATGTTTTGTTATTAAATGGAAACATTCCAAGAACTCAAATGATCCATGTGAAATTTTAATTATAACTTAACAGCTGCTTGAGCTAATTGAAGGATACCAGAAAGGTGATTTCCTTCTCATTGTAATTAAAGAGTTAAGCCTAATTTGCTGTTGTCAGAACAAGACTAAATACCAATCTGGTCTTCCTAATTACATTAAAAGGTAAACAGATAGCTGCTAGAAGGGTAGGCCCCAACCTAGGCTGAGACAACAGGTTCTCAGGGTGCCATCCACACAGCAATGACCTCCATGGAAGGTAGCAACCGCTCTCCACTTCACTTAAAGGCTACAGCATCTGTTCTCTGTCTCAGTTTTATTTCCTGAACCACAATCCCATTCCCAAGCACTTCTCTAAGGGCCTTCCATGATGTCTTCACTTCAAAGAAAAGGGAATTGACGCCAAGGGAGAGAAAGACAGACAATCTTCCCAGCAAGCAGCGAGGCACAGGCAAAGCAGGACTCTTAGCTGGAGAGTGAGGTGCTTTTCCCTCTGATCTCTGCACTTTGCATCTGCTTCCCAGAAAGCACCTTCTGTCCCCTGCCCTGCATACTGCAGTTGTGGGGCACTTGGGGAAAGATTGGTTTGCTTTGAGATGGTGTGGGATCTCTTGTTCTTTGTTCCAGAACAGCTACAATGTTGTGCTTTTGATTTTATTTTTTCTTAGAGCAGTGTTGTGGAAGAGTGTACTTTGTAAATAATGGCATCCTCTAATATTTAAGTATAATGGGGTTAAAACTCTTATTCAGAGATGCAAAGACTTTAGATGTAAAATAAAGAAACCACCCCATGGAAACCAAGTATCTCATGGTATTTATGATGTCCCTCTTTGCTTCTGGGTAGAGTTTTAACTATTAAAATATAAATGTAGAATTAAACAACTATGATTCCTCTTGCACAACTCACATTCTGTTTCTTTCATCAACTCATTTTCCTTATCAGCCATAAAGGTTGTCAACATCTGCCTCTGCCGTATTTGTGTTCAAATTAAGTAAATGCATATGGAAAGCATAGGAGATGGGGCTTGTTTAATAATGTAGTAATTTCTGCATGAGCATTTAGATGCAAATATATATCGCCAATGAGAAAAGGCTGTAAGTGAAGAATCATTGTCAAAATGAACCACGGAGGGCTGGAGAAACGGGTTAATGGGTAAAGTACTTGCTGGATAAGTGTGAAGACCTAAGCTTGGATCCATTGAAGCTATGTAAAACAAGATGCAGTTGTGTTCATCTGTAACCCCAGTACTTCTACGGCACAATAGGAGGTGGAGACAGGAGAATCTGCTGGAGCTACGGGCCAGTTAGTCTGTAGTACACAGTGGAGACAAGGGACCCTGACACCTGCAGTGCAGAAGGCGGGGACTGACTCCCACATTGTCCTCTCAGCACCATGTGTACATCATGCCATATACATCCATACTCACACACAAAGCATTAACAAAAATATACACACACACATGGAAAAAATCAACTATTATGTAGTCCAAAGTTAGTCTTTAAGCTTCTTAATAAAAGCAGCAACTTAGAATATTACCTGACACACAACTTACTGTTCAACTTTGACACTCATTTATCATGTTGCCAAATTATATACATTTCACATCAATTCAAACTCAACCTGTCTCACGTTTCTTCTTATAAACCACCACCTAGTTGATATGACTCACTGCTCCTCTATTACGTATCCAGCTATATTAGTCAGCTTCCCATTACTACTACAAAATGCCTGAGATGATTAACTTATACAAAAAGTTATTTTGCTTAAGTTTTGGAAGTTTCAGTAAAATATCAAGCAGCTTTTCAGTAAATTACCCGGTAGTTTTCATTTGCTAAATCCTGTGGTCGTTTTCTGAATCTATCTTATGTGATATGCACCAGTTAAAAAAAATAAGTCACTTCTTTGACTTTCAATTGTTACTTTCCCAGCTTTACTTCTTCATCTCCCTTCTTTTGAGAAATTTAAAAAGAATTCCTCCACTTCAGTTCGCCTGTTAAGCACTCCAAATAGAAAGGTTATGCCCCCCCTTATAGTCTGAAATACCCACAGCCTCCTATTACCGAATATAATAATGCAGAGAACTCCAGTCTAATTTTGGTTGTTTAGTTTTAACAAAATTGATAATGTGCCGGAGAGATGGCTCACTGGTTAAGGCACTTTTTGTAAAGCCTAACAATATATCTGTGGAGTTTCTGCTCTAATATCATGTCTTAAGAGTGAAAAATCAGAGAGGCAATGACAAAAAACATTGTCTTCATTTGAAATTTTTCTGTAGAAGTCAATCATATATTCAATTAATTAAATTGAATGTGCTTCTGTAAACTAAAATGGCATCCATGACCCCAAACTCTCATGTCATGTCTGCTTCTATTTTACCTCTTCTGGATTCTACTCTTATCAAATGTTGAAGCCTTTCTTGAATCAAAATGAAGATCTAATTAAGTTATGGTGTGGTGGACACAGTTCAGGCATGTTGCTAATGAAAACAGATAGTGTTGACTCTAGTTTCTACCTAGACTGGGAAGCTGCTGATAGGCCAGACGGACACAGATCTGCTTTGGGGCTGGCATCTCTTCTCCAGTTCTCATGTTTTTAAAATAGATATAAAAGAATATGTGAAACCTGACTGAGAAATACGCTCAAAAAATACATGAGGATTCAAGTGACTATCAGTATTTTTTTTTTTTTTGGTTTTTCTAGGTATGGTCTCGGTCTAGCCCAGGCTGACCTGGAATTCACTATGTAGTCTCAGGGTGGCCTCGAATTCATGGTGATCCTCCTACCTCTGCCTCCCGAGTGCTGGGATTAAAGGCATGCGCCACCATGCCCGGCTCTAGTATATTTTTTTAAGTTATGGTAGTGGGTCCCTAAATACTTTTCAGAAACTGTGCTCTACCTGTATTGTAGTACTCTGCTAATGAGGCATGGAGGAAGTAAGGTTTCTGCTGAGTCTGGCAGGCTCTGGGACAGTCTCCTTCTGAAGGAAGTTGAGGCAAATTCCGGGGGCCCCTGTAAATCTTAGCAATCCTGAAAACTCCAAAGCCCCTAGGCAGGCCACAAGATAAGAAGCAGATCAAAGCCTAACTTATTCTAACTGCA